>CAUHTR010005347.1:0-26019 GCA_959609185.1 Schmidtea polychroa | reverse complement strand
ACAACTAAAAAAAGATACAATGGCAAAGGATGAAAATATTCAAAATTCAGATAAAATCACCAAAATTCTAGAAATAATTCTTGAAATGAAAGCAGAACGTCAGGAATTAGTTCAAAAAATAGAAAATCTGGAAAAAATGATCCAGAACTATGCGAAAAATGACGAAAATAAAGAGAAAAATGGTTTAAAAAATAATAAACCAATCAAAAATCAGAAAAATTGGAATAATTCACAAATTGTTTTAATGAACAAATCTGCAAATAGAACAAATCACCAAATCTTCCACATGAATGAAGTAAATACCACAGAAAAAATTTTGAACGTCGCTATGAACGCAAGGCCGCCACAATCCAGTTATCCCTGTGGTAACAAGGGAGTGGCAGATACAATGGCAAAGGATGAAAATATTCAAAATTCAGATAAAATCACCAAAATTCTAGAAATGATTCTTGAAATGAAAGCAGAACGTCAGGAATTAGTTCAAAAAATAGAAAATCTGGAAAAAATGATCCAGAACTCTGCGAAAAATGACGAAAATAAAAAGAAAATAAAGAGAAAAAGAGAATTAGTTCAAAAAATAGAAAATCTGGAAAAAATGATCCAGAACTATGCGTAAAATGACGAAAATAAAGAGAAAAATGGTTTAAAATAATAAACCAATCAAAAATCAGAAAAATTGGAATAATTCACAAATTGTTTTAATGAACAAATCTGCAAATAGAACAAATCACCAAATCTTCCAAATGAATGAAGTAAATACCACAGAAAAAATTTTGAACGTTGCTATGAACGCAAGGCCGCCACAATCCAGTTATCCCTGAAATGAAAGCAGAACGTCAGGAATTACGGGGGGGCAAAAGTTGCTCAAGTTCACCTATTGAGAACAATGTCACATTAGCAACATTCATAAAGGAATTAAACCAGAAAATTGTCAATGAAAAAAGACAAAAAACTTTGCCATACTTTACCAAGAAGAACTTCAAATAGTACGCAAATTCTTCGCAATACACGCCATCTATAGAGGTGAAACATTCGAAGACAGAAAAAGATCAATAATGCTAACGGAATATATCATCATAAATACGTGCAAAAGTATGATGGATATAAACTGGCCAAAAGTCTTAATAGAGACTTCACAGTTTCCGAGGATTGGACAAAGAAGCTCAAACCAAATGTCAAATTCCCCAAAATTAGGGAAGAAGATGAAAATCTTATCAATTCAATAGAAGACGTACTCAGTACATATGAATTTGATAACATAAGAGACCAAATCACCACAATAAAGTACTTCAACTTTATGATAAAAAGATCAATTGTAGGTATACCACGGTCCTTCAATCTCAAAAAACATATAATGAACCCAGCAAATAAAAATGAAGAGAAAATACTAAATCCCAAAACGAAGAAGGCAATAAACGCCAAACAGTAGAAAAAAATACTTCTCAAATAAAAGAAAACAATAAATGCCAAACAGAAGAAGAAAATATTTCTCAAATAGAAATATCTCATAACAAAGAACATCAAATAGAAAGCAGTAAAAGCCAAACAGAAGAAGAAAATATTTCTCAAATAGAAATATTTCATAACAAAGAACATCAAATAGAAGAGGATAAAAACTCCCAACTAATGGATGAGAATTCACAAATAACAACTCAAGAATTCATAGCATTTATGAATGCCGCCACAGAAATCAATTAAAGATTACATACCGTATCAGACGTTTTGAACCAAAATGTAGCAGAAATAACAAAATGTAGAAATGAGCAAATAGTAGCTGAAATAAATGACACAAATAGCTGTAGAAACGAGCAAAAAGAAAGCAAAAATCAGAAAAAGGCGAAAGCCAGAAGGAAGAAAGGAAAATAGAGAAAAAAAACACCACAAATGATAAGAAGCAAATAAATCTTCAAAAATCATAAAGAAGCCAAAGAAAATTCCTCAAAACTAGTAACACATAAGGTGACTACGATACTGGTTCTAGATCAGAATAAGGGTCCATAAAGGATCTAATTTCTATCTGTTTTGTTATATATTTAATATATATTTGTTTATATCTTTTCTAGTATAAGTATCTGAATTCTATACTGTCTTGCTGTACACTCTTTCCCATCTCTAATAAAATACCTTGACTTTCTGTTTATTAACTTGTTTATTAAGTTACATTTTTCACAAGAGCCGCCGAAAATATTGAACGACATTTATCGACTGGGAAAGAAATATTTTCGACAAATATTATAGAAAACACCTAATGATTTATGACAAAAAAATAAGGGCGCATCCCTGCACAAAATTTTGAAAAGGAACAATAGAAAACATCCAGAAATGAGGACCATAGCTGAATAAAATAGAAAAGTAGAATGTAGAAATAGAAAATGACTAATCGGCCGTCTAGAACCCGAAGAGAAAATATAATTGGGAGTAGTTTTAGCAATAGAACTCACCTGCTCATAGTTTTTTCACCTTTGTGTACAGTACCAACATTGTCGTCGCCATGAGTACACAAATTGTTTAAATTGCAATAGTCATGGATGTGCTTAGGAAAGAGTCGAGTGAATATCTAAATTACCCCTCACGTATTTAAAATGTAGAAATGACACACCCCTTGTGACCAACATATCTAATAACTTATATTCCCCATTATCGATAGTTATTTTACCACTAATTAGCATCTAATCACTTTTAATCCCCCACAAATGCTTCTATTACCTCACTTCAATGAAGATTCTTACACACTGAGAATAATAATTTGATTGTCAAATTTTATCTTCATTTCCCTGTTTAAAGAATAATTCTCCATCCATTTTACGCTACAATGATAATTCTTACCACTTTAGAATAATATTTTTTATCAAAGTTATTATTTTGATTTATATAATTTAAAAGGAATTGTTGACGCTTACGGGGTGTGTCATATAAATGTTCTAGGGTTGCATATGGATTTGACAACGAGTCTTTCCTAAACGCCTTCAGGATTATTTTACTTTAAACTTTCTGAGTACCCAGAGCAAAAACCATGTTGGTAATGTACACAGTGGCTGAAAATCGATGAGCAGGTGAGCTCTACTATTAAAACTACTCCTAATTGTATTTGTTAGGTTCGATGGGTAGTTACTCGAACTAACACAATCGTAGATCTGACTCCAATTAATTTGTAGAAAAGGGCGTAAGTGATTTTATGCCAATAAACAAATAAATAACAAATATGGTTTTAAATATTTATTAAATCTAAATGGATATATGTTACAAAAACGATAAATAAATAACCACAAACTGGCCACACGCTGAAGTTCAGAAAACGGTTATTCAAACCGCCCTAAAGATTACTTCTAAGTATCAAGGCTGGCCCTAAATGTGCCAACAGCCCGATATAGATGTCAAAGACAAGACGAGGTTAATTCCCACAAATTTGAGCGCGATAGTCTTAATCCCATAAACGGAAAAGACTTATATTGATATCAAAGCGAAACTACAAACAAAAAAAACGTATGCTGATGCTAAATCCTTTTTTAAAGTTATTTAAAATTTTATTAAAATTTACCAAGTTTATTAACATGTCTCTTTTCTAATGAATTTCTCCTGTGCGATTAATTCCAATATAGTAGCTACGAAAACCCGATTAGGTTGTTAATAGCTAAAAAGAGATTTCCAAAATGAAGTTCCAACACGATGAAATAGATTAGATCACTATTGATCGATAAGTATGTTACGATTTTGATTTGATTATAGCACCACAAATATCTAATTCTGTTTATGGTGAGCCTTCTAGGTAATTGAATATGATATCTCGAACTTGTGCTCGTTGCTAGCTAAATTCCAATCTGATTTCTTTCAAATTTTCGACTAACTTTTCTCAGTCTATTTTGTCGTCCTTCACTAAGATTTTGTAGTAATATTTATATTATTTTAAACTACTTAATTCTATTTTTAGTAATTGTTTAATTACTAAATATATATAATTATATTTATTAAAATACTATTATTATTTATAATCTAAATATAGTAATTTTTAATTACTATTTATATTTTAATCCTAACTATAGCAATTATTTTCTATTTTAAGTAATTATTAAATATTAATTATAGATTATTTATTTAATTTTCTAAAAGGTTCCTAATGTCATTATCCCAGCTCCTAATTGATACCCAACATATTTTCATTTTACAATATTGTCAATTACACTCTTATTCGATCTGCACTCTTCAACAAAAATTAATAAAGTAGATAATCAAAGTAGACTGGCTTTTGGATTTGAATATAACTTTTCCTATTATAAATTTGATAAGGCAAGAGCTTTGATCTCTTGTGTTTAATTTTTCAACTAATTTCTCTATTTACCTTCAGCAGGAATCTCTCTATGGAACTTGACTACCATTGTCATTTCTTTTTATACTGGTTTTTCTTCGATTTGTTTGGTAATCAAATAATTTTATTAGCCAGCTAGCAAAATTTGTTAAAAACAAAAAAAAACAATTAAGCAGGCGACTTCTCGACTTTGCTCAGAAATCTCGTTTCGCTAATTCAAAACTAATCATCTTTATTGTTTTTGGAGGGAATCCTAATATTATTATTGTTTTATTTAGTGCTCCGGTTTCTCAAATAGCTAATTTATTTTTAATTAATTTGTATCTTTTGACCTTACTGCGCCTTTTGACCCCAATAATTATGTCTATTATTATATCTGTATTTGTCTCATTATTTGCTATCCATACATACCCGCTTCCCCAGAAATATGTCACTTTTTAAGTTTTTCAGTTTTTAATTAATTTATTAATTTTTAATTTTTATATGTTTTGGCACCTTATTTGCACATCCAAATTCATTTGCGTTACTCTAGACGAATCTAAACACGGTTTTTACTGCTATTACACTATGGTGATAATTCATTCCTGATTATAGCTCTACCCGCATCGTATCGGAAAATGTCCCTCATTTATTATCAAAATAAATTTAGTTTATATAGTATTTCCAAATACAGATTTTAATAGAGAACTGCAATGAACTTTTTAAAAAGGTTCATAAATTCTAATTTGTAATTAGTTTTAAGTTAAAACTTATCACTTGTTCGAATTATTTATGTTTTAAAAGAGATTTTGTCATATTTAACAGCGTTATTCGAGGGTTACCTCTACTTCAAACAAATTTCACAAACTAGCTTTATTGTCAAATAAATAAAGTAAAAATCATAGAAAATAATATATTAAATTATCCATCATAATTAAAAGGTATTTAGAATCTAAATTTTATATTATTCTTTTCTTTTTCATTTTAATCAAATGACTTTTCCTCTATTTCCTGGCTATTTTCTTCTAGAAATACTTTGAATTTATTTGTGGAATCTGCAATGGAATCTTTTTCTTGGATAATTTTGCTTATCATTGCAAATTTTGTCGCTGAAGGAAATAAAAAATTACAGAAAAACATGTGCAATTGATGAGTCCAGAAATTAAATTGCCGTTCTTCATTTGGTTCTTGATTTTCCAGTTCTGGAAGGAGAGTTTTCGTTTGACTAAAACTATCTGGTAATGATTCATCATCTTTCATATTTACTTCTGGAATACTCAGCTATGATACAGAAAATAACATCTGTAGGAAATGCGACAGAGGAACTCACCATTTCAATAGAATTAGAAGCTACAGGTTGCTTCGTCGGATTTGCCAATTCTTTATCAAGTGACATCTTTCTTCCTCGATTATTAACAAGTTTTGAGCTTTTAACATTTTTCCCCTTACTCCGTAAATTTGTAGTTTTATCAGGATCTTGTTTACGAGTTTTGGAATTACTACTATCAGCAGAAGAAACTTTATTCTTTCCTAAGTTAATTAATTAAAATTTTTTTAAATATCAATTATCTAAGTTTTAAATAGAATCTTCAATGACAATGCTGAAGAATTTTGTTCAATAATAGAAAAAAAGGCGAAAAATATTTTAAAACATAAACTGGATGAAGAAGAATTAATTCGTTCGAAGATAAAGAAATAAAGAAGGATTTCAAAATGCAGTATTTAAAATCATTCGATGATTCTGAAGAAAGATTAAAGAAACATGACCAAGTTGCAAGAGAAATTAATACATGTAACTTGCTGTTAAAAACTTTACCAATATATAATTTTGAAAACCAATCAGATAAAGAAAGGATTTTATCGAAGGAACAAAGACAAAATTCCAAGAAGAGAACAAATGGTTGCAAAAGGATGGACATCAATGAAAAGAAGTAGAGTTTATAATTCGAGAGATTATCAAACTCGAACACATAGTCGACTGCATCAAGATTTTCGCTACTGGGCATATCATAAAAAAGGCTATAAAAGATCAAAATGTCCCAATATTCGCCGTGTACATTGCAGGAGAGCAGAAGACTTCAAACATCATTGCCATGATCTGTTTCCCGAAATTTTAGAAGTCGAAAATTCCAAGAAATGGTTGTTGAATTCGACGATGATAACCAAGATGCCGGATCATAGTACCCAAACAGAAATGCTCCAACACACGAGGTGATAAGCGGCAATAAATTAAAGGTAATTAATGGTATGAGTAAAGATTGCATGATTGCATATGATTGTCATAGTTTCAATGAGAATAATTGTGATTGTGTTGTATATATATTGTATTGTATGGATGAAATTTTTAAAGAATCGCAAAATAAATTTAATTATTTAAACAAAATGAGTGTTTTCAAATGTGAAGAAAATGACGTAATATTATATGATAAATTGCAAGGAAGACCGATTGTCACTGTAATGATAAATAATGTAAAAATAGTATGTCTTATTTATTGGGTTTGGTGACGAATTGGTGGTAACTTATACTAAATATGTACATATGTACCGATAATAGGTTATAACGACGTAACTCGCATCAAATAGAAAGATTATATGCATGTTTTTATTGGTTTCGGTCAGTGGATCAGTGCGCCAAATGATATTAAATTATATTCTTTAACAATATTATAACAAACTTTTTTTTCAAATTTCACCATAGATTTCTTTTCCATTGACATTTTATTTTTCAAAAAGCTTGACTATGAATCAGTAAATATATTGATGTTCTTGATATATTTACTGATTCATAGTCAAGCTTTTTAATAAATACAATTTAACAATATTCTTTGATAATATTAAGTGAATATTGCGCCTTTATTTCTTATCACGGCGCCCTACAAGATCTAGCGCCCCAAGTGAACGCTGTACTGCCCGAACCCTTGGGCATCTCCTACATATTATGGTAAGGGCAGCGAACTAAATGCTGCCGAATGGTTGACTAATGATAGAAAATAAATCGTATGAATAAAAATCAATAATTCACTAATAAACTTTAATTTTATAAAAAATTCATTGATTTACCTGGATTTCAAAAATAATAACAGTCGTTATAAATAATGTCGGAATAGCATTTAATGTTGAATTTATTTTCATTATGACCAAAGATCAATATTTTCTCCACATTTAACACAAATTTGATCTGAAGTTGTAACGCAAAAAAATGAAATGTTAAAAGAAAACAAAAACAGATAAAAAAATAATAGTGTTGTGATTTCAATCAAAATTATATATAATGCCTGTGAGGTGTTTTCAGCTGAGAATTAAATCTTTCAATGATTTATTAAGATAATTTTAATTGATAAATAATGGATTATTAAAATAATTTTTAAATTGAAAAGTGATTTTGTTAAAGATAAATTTTAAACAAAGAAGTTTTATTAGTAAATAATTTTTAAATAAATATATTTTAAATATCGAAATTTTAATAAATGATTTTGAAAATATTTTATTCAAGGCCTGAAAATTTGTTTGAAAATTATACAATATTTCATTAAATAAATTCTTGGAATTATGACATTATCTTTTGAACCTGATTTAAAAAGTAATTTAGAAGATGTTTTAGCAGCTTCGAATAATGCCTAAATAATTAAAGTGCATCCTCAAAAAGTACCTGATTGGGGTTTTCCATGATTACGCACATTAGATTTATCGTCTTCTTGGAAGTCTAATTTATTCGAATCTCCAGTAAGCGGACGAGAAATTGTTAAAGTTGGTTCCGTTTCAGAGTCTTCTAAATTTTCCAAAATATTCGTTTGATGTGTTTTTTTATCTTCATTTTTCAAATAAATATCAATGATATTCTTCGTGATGAATTTGGTTGCACAATTGACCATAGTTTCGTAGAATTCATAGAATGTTATCTGAAGTCAAAACACAAAATGACGATATAGAATAAAACTAATATTCACCTCAATTTCTAAACAGACAAATTGGTCATCAATTACGTTTGGATCATCTAATGATAATATCTTTACAATTTCAGTGGCCGTTAGAGTGGAATTGATGAGATCTAGATTCTTCATCATGATTAAAAAATCCCTCATTTTCATTGAATAATATTTCGGGTAGCCCTATTCAACATAGAAATTTATTATATTTATGTTGAAAAGATTTATTTTAGAATTTCATTTATCTTCATTTAGGTTTCCACAATAGATCAATGTTTAAATTAGATAAAATAGTGATCTATAGACGAAGCCTTAATTAAGATAAATGAAATTGTAACGATAAAAAACATAAAAGGAAAATAAGAGGATAAATGATTTTACTGAAATGATTTATATTTTCCGTTAAATCCTGTATAAAATTTCATAATTGAACTATTAGAAACTTTTATCTTTCTAAAATTTAAAACTAAGTAAACTAAAAAATCTTAAAAAACTTAAAAGGGTTTTATTAATTTTGAATCAATAATTTTAATAAATAGTTAAACATACATATGCAACGATTTAATTATAAGAAGGCGCCACTCAAACATTCATTTCACGATTTTTCTGTAGGATATAATAACTATAGAAATTATAGATTTTTGAACAAATTATATAAAATTTTTAAAAATTTGATATTATTTGTTTTATTGCGTCGAAAAAATACACACTCATTCAAGGTAAAAGTGCCAAGTTTTTAAGGATCAAAGTCAACATCCTTTCCATCAATAAAATATGTCTGTACAAAAAATAAGCTATAAATCTAACACAAGTTCGCCATAGTCTTTTAAATTTTTCAATAAGCTCATCTTTCTTACCTCTCACTGACTCATTGAACGCATTACATAAATTTTAGAATTTAAAGTTTATTTTATAAAATATTTTAAATTAAATAAAACAACTAATTCTCGTCTTACTTGTTTTGGATAAGAAAATTCTTTATATGTAATAAACATCTCATTAAAGTGAGATAGAGCTTGATTCGTTTTTCTTGATTCTGAATAAAGAACCCCACCAACATTGCATGCATATGGTAAAACGTTTCTAGTCATAAAAGAGTCAAAACATTTATCCAATAAATAACCAGAGAAATTTTCGTCGTTTCTAAATTCAAGTTCCAAAATAAAATAATATTTAAAATAATAAATAAAATTAATAATTTAATTTTTAATTTTTTTTGAGACTATTAGTGACACTACTTTTGCTGTTAATGACATCTATAATTAAAAATTATTCTAAAATCTATTTATTCAAAAAGTTGTTTTCTCCATAGTATTCCTCGATAAGAAATTTGTATGAGAAAATTCTTTCAATATATTAATGCATAAATAAGGAATTCAACAAACATAGATCAATCACTCCTTGATTTATAATTTATATAAGAATATAACACCTTAGTCATTATATTCTTATATAAATTATAGATTAATATTTTCATCTATTTATCACAAAAATTAAACGCAATGAGGAAAAAGTGTTGAACTTACAATTTGCAATATATTTTTATAATTCGACGGAGTAATACATCTTTTCCAAATTCGTTTTGATATAAGCATAAAAATATGTATAGTGTTTAATGCACACACACAAACTTACGTATCAGTCGCAGGCAGACAAAACACCTGATAATTAGACCCAAATTGATATTAAACAATCTGATATGAAGTTGATAAAGTTTGTGTAGAACCATTAACATTAATTGTGCGGGTTTAAAAGATAAGTATTTTTTAATAATGAAGAACTTATTTAAACTAAATTTACACATGCAATTACACAAATAGAATTTGACTATGATACTAATCCCAAAAGAAATTAATGTCGACTAATTCGTTTACTTATATAATCTTATTAATATCTAAACCAATAGAACTAATCCTACAAAAGATAAAAATTACAAAATTCAAGTGAAAAAACTAACATGTATTCTTCAGAGTAAACGTAATAGGCAACCGATATCAAATAATTAATGAAACGCAGAAATGTAATTTTCGATAAAGGATCCTGTATGATTTCCAATGGATTAGTTTCAGATGATGCTTAATTATGGACATAATTAATATTAAATAAATAGTATAATAAATTATAGATTATATACAAAAGGCCCATAATCCTTGTTACCTTCTATAATCTTAATGCTGAACTATAAGGAAATTACCTTAACCAATTACTAAAAATTAAAAGTACTTTAACTTCCGAAATGAAATGATGAAAAAATGAAATTCCAAAATTAAAACTATTAATATGAAACTCATAGTCTTTCCACCAAATATCAAACTCTTTCGTAGAACAAGAACTCATTTAAATAATGATTAATGATTATAATAATAAAATGTATTTCTTGGTAGAAGTATTAATTAAATGTTAAACATGTAAATTAAAGGATAAGCCTTTTGCTGCAAAGTATATATCCGAATGAAATGAAATAATTTTATAATCGATTTTTTCCCATTTCATTTAATATATACTTTGCAACAAAACGGCTTATCTTATAATTTAATTTTTAATAATAATAATAATGATAATAATAATATTAATAATAATAATAATAATAATAATAATAATAATAATAATAATAATAATAATAATAATAATAATAATAATAATAATAATAATAATAATCCTGCTAATAATCTAATATATAAAAATTAAAGTATGTGTGTTTGTATATCCGGATATATAAAGTTCAAATTATGTGTAAAAGGCAGACAAATGTATTCAATTTTTCAAGTTAAAAACGTAGAAGATCGAATCAACTTCTAATTCTATAAAAATGTCAAAATTTTTATCCGAAAAAATAACATGAAAATTCGGTTTTTAGGCGATTTTAGAACGTTTATTATTTTTTTTCATTTTGATTTTATTATTTAATTCTCTCGATCCGGTATAAATGGATGGGTATGGTATGGTATGGCTGAATGGGGTATTGTATGGATGAATATGGTGATGTAAGGTGGATTGTGATTTTGTAATTTTTGTACAGAAATGAAGAAAATAAAGAAATTTTCATGTAATTATCTTTTTTAATGTTAGTTTAAGATCATTGGACGGGCTGCTTGTAATATTTATTTATAATTCCAAATAGACCCCAGGCAGCGCCGAGTAGCCCATCAAGTACTACCTGTACATCTTTTAAATTGTTTTCTAAATCGTTTTCAGAAGATAGAGTCATGATCCAAAAGTTTATTAATAATACCATATTGCTTAAATTTGTAACCCAAATTTTTCAGCCTTGAATTAAATACTTTCAAAATAATTTATCAAACTAGTTTAACATTTTAATAATTAAAATTTTAGATTCAAAATTAATATTTAAAAATCAATATTTAAAACTATCTAAATATTTAAAACTACACATATCAGAACCGTGTTATCTTACCCCCAAAAATTAAATTAAAAAAGAACACATATAATTAATATATTTATTTTCTAAATCACAGTTACAAACTCAGCAAATGTTTGTAAAGAGTTTGTAAATGGTCATCCAGGTGGCCAGAAAACCACAATGTTGTTGAGAATAGTGTCGAACACATCGGCACTGTTGCTTAGAACACGTTTGCGCAACATAAACTCACATAATCACATAATCACATAAATCACAGATAGGCTTAATAAATTCATGTTCAATAATGTTCAATAACGTCATCAATAATGTATTCTCTCATTTTTTATATTGTTATTTTAATTGTATTTTATAATTTAATTTTTGGGGGTAAGATAACACGGTAAGTACCAAATATTTTCCTAATTATTTACTATTTAAATTCATTTTAAATCATTTTAACAAATCAGTTGAAATGTTTAATTCTCAGCTGAAAACACCGTTCAATAATAACATTAATAATACAAATATAATGATAATGATTATAAGAATACCTAAAACTCTATCTAACTCAGCAATTGTTGGTCCTGAATTGTAATGCAGTCGGCAATCTTTAAGAAATCTCCAAAATTGCATTTGTGTCATGACAGACGTATTATCAACTGATATAGATTCTCCCAACATACTATAGAATTGATGAATTTTTCTAATCATACCCAAGTGCGCCAAAACAGCTTTATGTATCTTAAAAAGATAAATTGTGACAATGACCAGGAATATATATGCATAATACTTGTATAGATTCTTCATCCGGGTTGAGTATTTGTGGATCCGTTAATATGTGCACAAGGTATAATTGGAAACTTGGAGTTATTGTATTAAAACTGCAAACTGACAATCTTGCACTCATATTATCGATATCTAATTTTTATAATTATATTACAATAGGTAACAAAATCATACTTTTAAATAAATATATAGAGAAAATAATCATAAATTTTTAATAATAAATATTCTGTCAATCTTAAATCGCAGATGATAAAGTTTACAATACTTTGTGTAGCACTACGCCCCAAGATTGACTAGTAAACATAGAGATTCGAAAAGACAAAATGAGAAACTGAATAGTGATTCGGACAAAAGAAAAAAGGGCTACGAAATCATACGTAACACTTAGTGACATGTAAGTTATTTTTAGGAAAAATAGTGTTATAATTAAAATCGCCATAAACTGAATAGCCAAATAAATACACAGTCGATTCCGCTTAATTGGGACACATTGGGACTAGGATATATTGCCCAATTAAGTGACTGCCCCAAAAAACCGAATTCCAGGTAAAATTGAACAATGAATTTATTTCTTTTTAATACAGTATGTATACTGTACTGCACAGTGTATTTTAATAAATTCTTGACAAAAGTACGTACTGTGCTATACAGTAAACTATAAGAAACAAAAATATAAACTAAACAGTGTATATAAGAAAATATGCAAAGCTTTGAAGAAAAAATAATACAGCACTTACATAATAAATTCAAAAATACAAATACATACTGTAATACAAAGTATAATTAATAAGTAGACTATAGGTACAATATACCTATACATACAGTTTACTTTTTTAGGAATGAATCCAGTGTACTCTTTTTTTATTTTTGTAAGCCTTCAGTTGTAGAAAATCAGTACAGATTTTTAGTTCGAATATCGGGCTCCCGTCATTTCTTTCTTGCATAAACTAACACTGCAATCCGGCTATAAATTTTCTTGCTTCCTAGCTACCAACAAGCACCGGTAGATTATCGTCATCGTCAATGTCTTCTTCTTCTAATTGTGATGTTTATATTTTATGATTTCAACAATTTCATTTTCCAAATCTTCGTTTTCATCGTAACATTGTAAATTGTTATTTATTGTTGACAACTCTTCATAATTAACAAAAGGAACTTGTAACGTGTCCTCATTTTCCTCATTGATCGAAATTTCGGGATCTTCTAAAGGTTTTAAGTCGCAAAGAAAAAAGCAATTCACTTTGGTATTGACTTTTATAACCCGCAATAGAGTTGCAACGTAGATTACATGTAATAAAATATGCAAATATGTACCGTATAATGCACGTATTGTGATCATAAATTGTCCACATTAAGCGATGTAAATTACTATTAGTTTCCTAGTTTAGGTTTTACGTTCCTTGATTTTTGACCCAAATAATCGGCTGCCTCATTTAACCGGCGGCCCAATAAAGTGGAATCGACTGTATATAAATAATAAATAATCAAAGTTTTATGACATCAGAATGTTGCAAATGTTACAAAGTAAAAATGCGCAAGATTGTGAATTGTGTAGCTATTTTAATTAAATGAAACTTTTGGGATAAGTTTGCATATTTGCATCTAAATATCAAGAAATTGTACTTGTAGGCTAAGACAAAAATAAATAACTCCTAATCCCTTGCAAAAGATGAGGTGGTTCTGATATTTATATATAATAACGATTTAATTACCATCTTGCATTAACTGTTGAGTCTTGTGAATATTTAAGTCCGGCGAATCTCTTCCTGTTACTGAAATAAAAGGAAACTCTTTAATTTTGTCATCTTCAAATTCTCCCTCATAGATTCTACCATTTTTAAACACAAATTCCCCCTAATCATCAAAATTGTCATTATGAAAAATTTCAAAATTCAGACCTTTCCACATTTTTTATTATTAACCCAATAACCTTCATAACGCGCACCACTGGGGTAAGTGAAACATCCCCAGCCATGCCGTTTTCCATTGAAGAATTCCCCTTCATAAACATTTCTAAGTGAATACTGAGATCCTTTGATTCGCTGAACATACCAAATATGCTGACCCATTCCATTCTATAAAATGCATTTTCAAAATAAATGAAACCAAGTCATGAAATTTGATTGAAATAAATTTTACTAATAATCTAGATCAGCGGTTATTAAACCGTTGTCCGCGGCCCACTGGTGGGCTGAAAGAAACTTTCCAGTGGGCCGCGAAACACAAATATTCTTTTGAAAAATTTGGGAATGTTTAAAATGTTTAAAATAATTGTGATCTAAAATTAGAAAATCAAAATATTTTATACCTAGTTACCAATGAAATTTTTTACTAATCCATAAACACGCACAAATTGCGAAACCTAATTTTATTTAGTGGTCCGCGAAAAAAAAGAACCACTGATCTAGATAGTTTATTCTTCTATGATCCTTCACAAAAATATCACAGAAATTTGAAGAAATAAACTTTTACTGATTTCATGTCAATATTATATATTAACAATCCTTTACTTTTTGTTCATCTTTGATCTGTTTTCTTTAACATTTCCCCATTTTATACAAAAGCTTGATTTATAATCGAAATGAAAATAAATGAAATGTTAAAATGATTGAAACAATCGCATAGAAAGTATGTTATATTATAGGTAATTTTTAAAAATGGAATTTTAGAAAAATATAGACACTAAGTTGATGATACAAACGTATATAAAGTACAGTTGGGTTAATCTATTAAAACATTTCCACATGACCCATGTATGAAAATGCATCGTAAACGTACACTAAACAAACCATTTTTCAGAGAAGGAAAGTGGAGTCGGGAATTTGAAACATAATTTTAACGATACTTATTTAACAAGCGAAAATAAAGGAAATTGGAACAGATCAAAAGTGAAAACAAGAGATATTACTGGTAAACAAGATTAGTATACGTTCTTAGATTTTTGTCTTTAACAAACGAAATTAAATATTTGTCAGTACAGTAAATAAAATGGAGAAGCTCAAAAACTTTGAGTGAAAACTTCCAATATTAAAATGATGAAAACTATAAAAAAGATTGTGCCATGGAAAGGACTTCATAATTATTTATTATTTTTAAAATGTAGAGACAAATTATCAGTTAAAATGAAATGAAATAACCTGAATGCCGTTTCGCCATTGTCCAGTATACTGTTCATTGCGGTCTAACCATTTCATTAGACCATGTCCGTGTCTTTTACCTCTATACCATTCTCCTTCATATGTATTTCCACTTGTGTATTGCCTGAAACCAAATCCTTCAATTACATTTTGATTCCAATCTCCTTCATAAAAAGATCTCTGATCTGTATCATAATTTACAGTTCCCTGAAAATATGATTTAATTAGATTTGTATTAAAACCTTTTCTGGTTTATGCTTCAAAGATCTTGAAGCATAATTTCAAGATTATTTATAAAGTTATATTTGAACAAGGCCGTAGCAAGGCATTATTGCGCCCTGTGCGGTTCTATATCTAGCGCCCCAACACGCGAATTAAAAACAGTCTACTATAATAATTATAATGTTCATTTTAAAATTGTTGACTATGTATTCATCTCCAGCTATTATATAATAGGTAACAATGCTCTTAAAATTCTGTTGCTAATTGAAAAAATGACAGGAACCCATTTTGTAGACTAACATTTTATAAAATACACACCTACGAAGGCACGCTAACGGACCAGTCCAACCAGTAATGATAAAGATAGGCTAGCTAGGATGTCGTTCTTTTTTCGTTCATGTCATTTATTATTTTTTATTTATATTTTTTCATTTTTTGGTGAGATTAAAAAATTGGTACATCCCAATTTTGCGCCCCTTTCAGATGTGCGCCCTGTGCAACTGCACCACCCGCACCCCCTTTGTTACGGCCCTGTATTTGAATTATTAACAAAAATTGAACATCTCAATAGAAAATTTCAGAATTTGTTTTAATCTTTACATTTTTAAGATTTTCTTGAAACAAATATTATAATAAATTGAGTAATTATTACATTAAAAGAGAACTTTATTTTGGAGATCATTTAATTAATTCTAGAGATCGATTAAATACCACTCTAAAATTAATTATTTAATTAGGAAAATAAATTTGTGTTTAAATAGTAGGAAAAACAAGAAAAGCAGAAATTTTCAAGATCACAAGTCCTTCACGTGAATCTTATTGCATGCGTTCGAATCAGAGTGTTCGAAAACCAAAAAGTGGTATGTGAATGAGTTCAGTAAAAAGAATGAGTAAATAATTTTTAGTTCATAAGAATGATTTATTTATTGCAAAATTTCTCTATACACAATATTGCGCGTGAAAATACGATTGTCGTTGAGTAAATGAATATTATAATAAATTATAATATTGATTATGATAATACTGATTGCTGATGATGTTGATAATAATCATAGTAAGCGTTGAGCGTTACAGAATCAGTGAGTGAGTGACCTGGACCTTTATAATATAGATAATTAACATAAATATTCTTACAATTAAAATGTTTTAAGTTTTAAAATCCCTTGCGTCACATTTGCAAAACCTCATGGCACATATTTGGAGAACCGCTGATCTTAAAAACCAAATCCGTAATAAATATGAGATTCTATATAAACAATGAACCAAGTAATCCCAAAAAAACGATTAAAAAATAAATGCACTCGTTGGAAACTATATACAAAGTATTCTGTATTTATTTAAGCTCGATAAGTGACTGTATATTTTCTATAGGTTAATGAAAATTGTAACTAAATTAAATTTAAATCAATAAAATTAATTAAAAAATAAATTTCATATTTATTTCCTGTTCTTGTTTCTTCAAATGACAATTGGGCAAATAAATTAAAACTAAGCAAAAAGCTTTGACATAGCCTTTATCAAATATTAGTAAAAATAATTAATTAATTAATTAATCAAAATTAATTAAAATTAATTAATTAATAGATTAATTACATTTCCGTGCTGTTTCCATTAACCCATAATCCAGAATACATCATACCAGAGGGATGTTTATAAATCCCTCTGCCGTGTCTAATTCCATGAACGACATCTCCTTCGTAGGAGCTAAAATTAACAAATAAATAAAATTATCAAACAATTAAAACCAATTAACCTTCCATCCGACCAAATATATTTTCCTTTTCCTGAAATTTCATTATAGAGAAAATCTCCTTCATATAATGTATTTGTAGATTTCCAATTAAACCGACCAGTTCCATGCATTGTTCCTTCACAGAACATTCCCTGTAAGAAAATTCGATATGTTTAATCTTTGATGACAAGAAAATGCTATTAAAACAATTAACTAAGAAAGAAAAACCTCATAAACATTTTCATTTACAAAAAAAGCTGTACCGAGACCTTCAAATCTACCATTTGATTTTTCACCATCATATCTGATAAATAAGTCATTTTAAAAATAATTTTCAATATTAATTAACCTTTCAATTATTAATTCAGTAAGTGTCGGTAAATCATTAAATGAAAATGAATCAATGATTGTTTCTACAGCAACTGTGCCTTCAATGACTTTTTCATCCAATGGAAATTCGTCATGAGATATTCGGGAAACTGTTCCAGAATCCGGAACATCTCCTGTCATACTTTTTTTATCATCTAACAAATTTGAACTATTTGAGGAAGCAGTATGAGATCGTTTTTTAGAACGAGAATCAGATTTAGAAGTTTTAGATTTTTTACTAGTCATCTGAAATTTAAAATATAGCAACACATATATCACTAGCAACGTAATATTAAAACATTTTGAAATATTTCACATTTCTGTTTTTAGAATAAAGATGAAATGCTCCATTGCAATTTACAAATTTATTGCTTTGAATGAAAAGAAAAATTCAGTATCAGGATTTCAAAAATTTTTAAATTTTACTTAAAAATTAATTTAAAGCTAATTGGAACATGCTAAATTAAATATTGCATTTGACATATATTAATCAAAATTTGGAAATATTATCATTTAACTACAATCTATTTTATTTTATTTTACTGTGCTTCCGTTTTAATTTGTACTTTTATATATTACCCAAACAGTTCGAAATATTTAAGATATTTTGGGTCATAATGAAGATAAGATCGCAGAAATGTCTAAATGGAATAGGTGATCCGTTGTCAGATTACCACACAGTTATTCAAACTAACCCCTTGTATACCCATGGTGAAAGACTATGTTAGTATTGTATACAGTGGCAGGGTGTGAGCAGAAGGGTGTGCTTTGTTGTAAAGACTACTTAACCCCCATTTGAAATTCTGGACTGCTGGAAGTAGGTCTTATATCTTTCGGAAACTATTTTCTGAGAGTTAATTGAGAGATTCAAGTTCAAATGTCAGAACATGATTAAACATCGGGCCACTCACAACACGGCCTATGGTTACTGTACATATTAATAAACTAACTAAATCAACACGAAAATTAAAACAACAGAAAAGAACAAATGTCTAGCTATAGATTCATAAATTCTATTATTGTACAGGCATCGTAAATATAAAAATTAAATCAAACATAGTCATAAAAATAGGACTGTTCAAGAGTCCTGGTGGTTAAGAAGGCTAGAGGCAGTTAACTTCTGTATTTGCCAAGAGTTTACCTGTAGCTGATGGCTTCTCGATGCGTCGATTTTCATTTCTCAACGCGTGCGTAGATGCTTCCGCTTAGATTCCGGAACCGGAATCAAGACAGAAGTGGCCACCGTATTAAAATCTATAAATGGTGGTGGACCACTAGATGTTGTCAGAGGAGGAGAAAAAGGGAAGAGAGTAGGAATGAGAACTGTAAAAAGAATGGCTTCATGGGCTGGTTCTGTTCCGTCACAGAAAGGTGATCATCAGGAATCTTATTTGCTAGCTTTACAAATGGAAGATCTTGTAATCTTGATTGCAGCTCGGCCATCGTTTAGATCTAATGGAGAGCGTAAACCTGCTCCTGAATTAGGCTTCTCTGAGCCCAGGTTTCTCCAGGAGTTGGATTTTTTGTGGAGCTTCTTTCACCTGTGTGGACGTAATCCAGATGCCCTCAAAACGATCGATCATTGCTTCTAGTAGTGTATTATTCACATTGGACAGGTGAATCGCCTCGCTTTTTGTCAGTGGAAGAATAACATGGCCGGAGTGAGAAATTATCAGAAGTCATATTTACTATAACGACCAGAAAGAATTATACATAAGAATAAAATGACATTATTAATAGGTGCCATGTTGGTTCAACAAAATTCACCGATGAAAGAGTTGTTATTATTGGAGAGGATCAACCGACCCTTACGATAGTAATGACGGGTCTATGTTGATCCATGTTACCTAGACAAATAAAATAATATTCCTTTTAAGGGATTAGAATCAAACAAAAAAAACGGAATACTAATGTTTATAATCCTAATAATAAGTGTCATGGTAATGATCCGCCATATTTATCATATTACTGATAGGAATAATAGGAATGATACTCCTAATCCTGATTTCCACTAGTATCAAAGAAAATAAAATTAGTCAAATTTTGTATGCTCCTCAGTCTCATATTCGTGATCTAAATAATTGCCCTAATGGTATTACTAGGAATACCAGTGGAAGGATATTAACATTGTTACCACCAACAATACCCCTGGCCAATAGAGATAGTATGATTGATGAAAACAATAGTTATCATTCATAACATGGATGTCCACAGAAAATTTTCTATGGGAGAGGGGGCCAAATATTTTTAGTAATATTTTAATGTAGTTTTAATTTACTGTAGCGTATTTTGTATGGTGAAGGAACGGACAGGACACTGTAGTAATGAAGGGCATACTAAAGCAACAGATATTTTATTATTATTTGACTATTTTCAATCAATCCAGGGGAAGGGTAAGTGATAACCTTTGCGGCCACCCATGATTCATAATAATAATAATAATAATAATAATGATGATAGAAATACTATAATAACAATAATAACAATAATAATAACAATAATTATAACCATAACAATGATAATAATGCTTGTAATAATAGTGTTTTGACATTCATTGCATTTATTAAAAAGAGCCTGAAGACTATAAATCAGTAAATATATCGATGTTTTTGGTTAAATCTAATTTTTAGGCACATTCTTAAGCGTGAAAATTATTGGTGACAATTATAATGACCACCATAATATTGACAATAGGGACAGCGAAAATGAGAATATTACTAAATTAATGCTCATGATGCTGATAATAATAATAATAATAATAATAATAATAATAATAATAATAATAATAATAATAATAATAATAATAAAATAATAATAATAATATAAAATAATAAATAAATAATAAATAATAAAATAAACAGTACAAGCTTTGTGATACCCAGTGCAAATTCCAATAGTAGACTAGTTTCGAGATTTTGGCTTTCATCAGTACTATGCAAGAGACTTCTTTTCGCGCCAGGTAAGTATGCAATATTGCTGATTCGACTCTATTGCATACTTTCCCCGGTACACTGGAAATCACTTGCAAATTAGCTTGGTCACAGAAAAAATCTGCAAACTTGTAAACATGGCGCATGAAAAATCATAATCACCTCTGCGTACTAAAAAATTAGTCGATACACAGAAACTGTTTACAAGTGCATCCAATTACCTTTAGCATTTTTAACTTATAAAGTAATGGTGTAAAATTTTTTTGTCGGATGTCTCACTTGAATAAAATAAACAGTACAAGCAATAATAATAATAATTTGATTATAATAGTGGTGGTAGTGATAATAAATTAGTGATAATCTTCACAATAATAATAATGAGTGCCAGGCTATTATTATGTATAATCGTAATGCAAGCAACCAAAAAAAATCACGAAAATTATAGGGAAAAAGTAGGTAAATGTGATAATGATATGATGGTCATAATGATACCTTCCAATATACAATGTAACGAAAGTTAACTGCACTAAACTCCTCCCTAGGGTTGAGTTCGGGTGCCGTCTACTTCCAGATATTAGAATCACACATCACACGATCAAGCATGATAACTCTAGAGTCTCCACCGTTGATTGTGCGAAATTTCATCATCCTACCATATCATTATTAAATTAAAATTTTAGGGTACTAAAATTTAATCAGTATCATAAAATTTTAAAAAATCAGTGAAAGTGGTAGTTGATCTGCGGAGACGTCGGCTTATATAATTTTTGTTGATTTTCTCAACAAATCAGGGTTGATCGCGAATACGCGTTTGGATCAATTTCAATTTTTATTTTCAATCAAAATCCCAATCAATATGACTGATTTATTTTATTTTTTTGTTTTAATTATTCATTTTCTGCTTTTGTTGAGGTTCCCAGAATCTCAACTTGGTATCTTATATAAATAAATAAGAAATATAAAATAAAAAATTCTAAAGAATAAAGATGAAATTTGATTTTAATTACGACATAAATAAAGAATTCATGATTATTAAATACTTTTATAGTTTTATAACAAAATATTTAATGAATTTTTATTATTTTTGGAAAAATTGTCTAGTAAACAACTTTTTTATAAATGAAAATATGAAAAAATGGTGTTTGTTTTAATCAATCTGCAACTGAAAACTTGAAAATAGCGCAAATGGCAGTCAAATTAATTGCTGATCCTACTTCTCAACCGTATTTGACAAATTGTAAAATGTATTATTAACTGAACTAAATAATATTTATTAAAATTTATTATTTAATTTAAGAATATTCCCATTAACGCTAGATGACAACAAATCTAATGTGATTTGCCATATTGAGCTAATAGTTTATTTATTATTATTAAGATTAACTTCCATGTCACACATCCAGATTGGTTAGCTAAGGAACCTTTGCCGCAATTGAAAAATGAACATTATGTAAAAGTTGATTACCGTTCAGGATTTCCAATTAAAGAGGATGATTCTACATTTTATCGAAGAATAGCGAAGTCAAATATGGATTTAGAGAATTGCCAAGTTATGGCTCATTGGCACAAAGCATATAAAGTTTGTAGATTTAATTTTTTTATATACTTAAGACATTTGGATATATCTATCATATCATTGATATATTTTCATATTTTACTTTATACATTTTGATCAAATATTTCGTTGCATACGAAGTTTAACAAATATTTTGAGCAAGGTACAAATTTAACTTCGAAATTTATTTCTTTTATTTTTTGGTGAACTCCTGTATGTCTTCCAGTCATAACAGAAGCATTGTCATATGTCTGGCTTCTACAGTTCATTATTATGTTTGAAATTCCTTCAGCAGGTTTGTTTTATGTTTCAATGAAATCTATAAACAATTCCACTACTTGTAATTCTTGATTTTCAATCACTACGTATCTTACTATCTGGAGTGTTTGGTCTTTGTAAGAAAGATCCGGTGTACAGTTGAATATACTCGAATAATGTTTGGACTTTTTTACTTGTCTAATGATATGTTGACGAACTTTTTCTCCTAAAATTGCAATGAATTCGTTTTGAATTTCAGGTGGCACAAAAGTGCAATTTTAGATCTTAGAAATGTTCACGTAGTGCAGGATCGTACTTTTCGATTAAATGCACTAATTCTAAGATGTTGCCTCAATTAGAGCAAATATTAATTACAAGTTTACAGATATTTATTTGTTCTGTGAATTAGCTAATTTGCAAGTGATGTGATTTCCAGTGCAACAGGGAAAGTATGCAATAGAGTTGAATCAGCAATATTGTATACACTTATCTGGCGCGAAGAGAAATCTTCGCGTTTCCTGCATAGTACTGATGAGAGCCAAAAGCTCGAAACTAGTCTACTATTGGGATTTGTACTGGGTATCACAAAGCTTGTAATTTTTATATTATTAAAATGTTAGACATTCGTATAAGAATATTTTACACCTTTACAAGTTAAAAATGCTAAAGGTATACGAATGCACTTGTTGTAAACAGTGTCTGTGTATAGACGATTTTTTGGTCTGCAGAGGTGATTATCATACGCCATGTTTAGAAGCTTACAGATATTTTTTCTGTGAATTAGCTAATTTGCAAGTGATGTGATTTCCAAAGTAGCAGGGAAAGTATAATACTTACCTGGCTCGAAGTGAAATCTTCGTGTCTCTTGCATAGTACTGATGAAAGCTCGAAATTAGTCTACTATTGGGATTTACAATGGGTATCACAAAGCTTGTATTGTTTATATTATTTAAATGTTAGACATCCGTATAAAAAAATATAAAAAATTATAATGTATTGGTTAATAAATATATTTCAAATTATTCTTAAGCTCCTACAAAAACCATAGAAATGGATTTGTCGATTGTTGTTGAGCAATACAGATCATGGATTGAATTCGTAAATTCATTGTCAAATTTATATGAAAACTATGAATCTAAAGCCAATGGCATATAGGTTGTGAAATAATTTGAAAGGAANAAAACTATTCTTTTAAACTATTTAACAAAATACCCATCTATTCAAATTTTGGAAAATGCAGAAATTTTATACCGGATGTACAAGAACGATTTAGATGAATGTTTTATCGAAGAATGTATTTTACCTGGGTTCTTATTTGAAATCTAATGAAATTTCTGAAATTTCTATATTAGAACTTTGCAAACTAATAAAAAGCAAAAAATTAGAAACTGTATTTCCAAATATAAATATAATTTTAAGAATATTTTTGTGCACACATTTAACTAACTGCTCTGAAGAATGAAGTTTCTCATTGCTCAAAGAATTGGAAAAGTATTTAAGATCTGCTGTAGAAGAATAACGCTTAAACGCTTTATCAATATTTATCAATAGAAAGCGATTTTGTGAGAGAAAAATTTGATAGTGTATTTTTGCGTTTTATTGAATCAATAAATTAACAAAAACAACAGTTAATTAGTTTTTATTGTAGATTTGTATTGTTTTACCTTTTATTATGAATTATAGGGCGATGATTATTGATGTCTAAGTGCGCCGTAGTCACAAATGAGGTATAGCACACAGGTGCTCATAAACATTAGTTATTAGGGTTTACATAACACAATATAGAGATCAGGGTAAACAAATATCCCAATACAATTATAACTAACTGAGTATAGAAAAATCAGTTAATGGACAGCAAATTTTAATGAGCTTAAAATTTTGTTTAAAAATTTTGCAAATTTTTGAAAAAAGTATATTATGAGAAATTGTTAATTTAATCACAATCACTTTCAATTAATATGGAATCACCAAATGATTTAGTGAAATTTATTAAAACATAAATATTACAACATTATTGGTTTCTGTATATGATATTTGACACTGATTGAGATAGATTCCTATATTTCAATTTTTTGATGCTTTCATAAATTTATTTAAATTAAAATATTCTTAATTCATTTTCTGTAAAGTAATGGATCAATGAGGAATATAGTATTAAGTTGAGATTTTTGTTAATAGAACTCGGCAAAGAGTTGAGATGGTTGATTGAAATTTAAGGTTCATAAAATAAATAATATTATTCATGATTATTGTCAATACTGACCGAAAAAAATACCTAATAAACATACGTGATAACAAAAAGAAAAATCTTTAACTTGTTATTTACCAAATTGATTTAAAAAAGATTCACCTCCTTGTAAGATTAAGAAACAACTGACAAACGATTTTATGTTCATTACAATTGATTTGATCAGAATTCTTTATGAAATTGTATTGTAAGTGAAGTTTCAATATTTTTCACTCTTGTTGATTGAATAATGTGCACATGAAATTTGTAAGTACTAAAATTTTGAAAAACCAAGAAAAATCAATAAAAAGTTATTGTTGAAATAAAAATATTCTAATTTTTAGATTAAATTAAAAACTTTGAGAAAGCGTTATATCACGTATATTTTTATGAAAATAATTATTTTTTTTTCAAATATTTAACTGCAATATGGCTATTTTTGGTGTAATTTTGTGTACCGTATTTCGGATACACCCGATTATATGATTCAGATTTTGGTTGTTTCAATAAAAATAAAATTATATAAGTCCCACAAACATGTTGAAAACTATAGACAGGTTTTAGACTTTTAGCATCGAGCCATTAGTGTATCACAATAAACTACAATAACATCAACGCACGTAAGATAGTAATACTGTATTACAGTTAAAAATAGCTATAAAATTTCTAACCAATCTGTCTTATATACTATGGAGTTATTTATTTATATAACTTAATTCAACGGAAGGATACAAATTTGTTTATTTGTACGTACAAACAATGAAAAATCTAAACATACTTAAAATACCGATTAACTTAGAGATTGGTACATGGTGCAAAACCCCAAAAACTCTTAAAATGGAAACGATAATGAAGACGCAATCAACCATGTATTGTTCAAGTGTGTTTAACTGATTTTTTATACTGATTTTAATTGCATTCTCTGCCACTAGATCCAATCAGGATGCAGTAAATTTGAATTACTTTTTTAATTAATCAAATTTAGTTTTTATTAATTTTAATAATTTAATTTTATAAATTTTTTATAATTTAAATAATTTTAGCTAATTTTATTTTAATTTTTATTAATTTTAACCATTTAATTCTATAAATTTTATAATTTAAATAATTTTAACTAATTTTATTTTAATTTTTATTATTTTATCAGTTAATAGAAATTTTTAGTTTCAATTTTTAAATCTATTTATTTTTTTATTTTATTATATGGGTTTTATTTATTCTCCTAGTGTTGTGT
>CAUHTR010005346.1:0-28871 GCA_959609185.1 Schmidtea polychroa | reverse complement strand
CTGACCAGTACCTTAATTATTAAATAAAATTAGGTAATAATACAGTAAAGGTTACCAAGGGATCATATTCAATATTTTCAATTGGTTCACTAGTTACTTTCATCATTCTCATAGCAAATCTCATTGTTGAAATCTTAAATAAATACAAAATAATGAAGAAGTTATTAAAAGTTTAAGTTAGTCATTTAGACAATTTTATATTTTTTTGTTTAATTTTAAAATGTAGGCAAATATTAAAGTTAGTTATATCAACGTTATTTGTCACTTATATTTTACGTGCATTGTCTTGGAAGGCCAAAATAGAATTTTTAACATTATTTAAAGTTTTTAACCGATAATGTTAATGATTCTTTAGAATTTAATAGTTCCTATCACGGATGGTAACCATGGTCTAGCTGGGAAGCCAAGCTCCAGATACAGGTGAGCAAAGTAACAATACAAATATATTAAAATTATAATATAGTAAAATTTCAAATTTCAAAACTGTATATATCTGAATCTCCCAACTACTATACTAGTGAGAGAGATTTTTCTAAATTTTTGAAGGAAATTGCTTGTGAGAAACTAGCGAACGCTACATCGATATTTGTATTTGCCTCAGCACATTAAATTTAAAATTAAATCAATTAAAATAATTTGATACAAACATGCATACTCTAAGTAGAAACGTTAATTGCGTGGTTTGGCGAAGAAGCTAACACTAATTTGCCTTAAGTTATATATTTTTAATAAAAACATCTTCAAATAAACATATATTTTTCAAGGGAGTGTCGACCACTTAAAAGGTAGTGAACCATTTGACTATGTAGTTCATATAATTATATATATATGATTATATATTTATTTAATATGCTAGTTGTTAATGGAAATACACGTGTGTTTGATATAAATAAATTGAAAATAAATATTATTTGTGCAAAGAACTAAAATGTAGTTGATTCTAAAATGACAAGTTTACTTGAAGACTTGATTCCTAAATTATGGCGATAGGTTTTAAAGCTTTACGAAATAGCGAAGACTAAGAGAAGAAAGATAGTCAAAAGTATTGCTTGGAATTAGAATTTAATTACCGTATATACTCGCGTATAAGTCGAGAAATTTACGTCAAATTTTCAAGTCAAAAATTACGCGGGTCAAAAAACGTACAAATTAATTTTTAATGAAATCATTAAACCTTTTTTTATTTTTGTTACTTCGACTTACACGTGGGTTTCCAATTTAGGACTTAAAAACCTCTTAAAAATTACTCGACTTATACGCGAGTATATACGGTATGGAAAATTGATTTATCCAAAGAACTAAGATATTTGGCTGCACATAAACATTTAACTACACTAAAAATGTTATTAAATCAATAAAAGCATTTTTAAAATCTTCTTATTCGAATGGAATTTGTAATTAAAACTTGTAAATTAGACATTAATAATTTCAAAGTTTTTTAATTTAAAACATTTAATTCTAGTGACTCTATTGGGATCAGGAATACTAACTTTTTTATGTACCATATCAGGGAATAAAATGTACCTTCATCAAATTCAAAAATAATGATGAACTAACTACGCTCAGTTTATAAAAAACAAAGTAAATCAAACCAAATTGTTAAAACAAAAATAAAATTTCAATCATCAAAAATCGCAATATTAACTACTAAAATTTGTAATATACGCTAATATAAAAAAGGTCGGTATTTTTTACCTAATCAAGATCCTAAACAGTCCTTTACGATTTAAATGTATTTTTATTTTTAATATACATGCGATCATACTCTATTTTTCTGGAATATGTTAATTTCATTAAATATTCGGAATACATTAAGATTTAACGAACTTGTTAGACGCAATTAAATTCAAATCTTCTTCAAATATTTATTTATAAATTACAATTTTAAATTCTCGGATTTTCTGAAAATTTTAACAACTGTGCCGTGGTAATTATTAATATTGAATCAAACTATCGGTCATAAATATAATTAATTAATTTAAAACAATTTAATATAATTTGACATAAAAATTATCAATTTATTATATAAATTTTAATAAATAAATTAAACACAAATAGTTATTTTAACTAAGTTTTGGAATTTCTTAAAGAACTATTAAAAATTAAACAAAAATTTGTTTTTATTATTCAAATAAATAATTTAAAATATAAATAATTTGTAAAAAGTCAAAAAAAACTGAAAATATAATGAAAATTTAAAAAAAACAATGAAATTGAAGAAATAGAAAATATTCTGAAACTCCGAGCAAATACCCCGAGTTGACCAAGCGTCCTGTAATCACATCCAAAAGTATTATTGCAGAAATAAAACTCCTTAATAAATATCATTTACAATCCCGCCGTAAAAACTATTTTGTGAGTAAAAAAGAAAAACTTTGAAAACAACTAAGTTAATGTATAATAAAATAAAATTCGAATCTTGATTATTATTTTTTATATCGAAATAGAAAATTGTCAACAATGGGTAATTGAAATAAAGGTTATCAAAAAAAAAATTTTTTGTTTGTGTCGATGTAAAATGAATGTCGGATGATGTGATATTGAAAATATATTATTAAGATTTTTTATTGGTATCTTTCTTAAGTTCATGTATTACAGTATAAAAATGTTAAGGTTATGAGTCTACAAGTCATGGTTTGAACTACAATTGTATTTATGATGGGCTTCGTTCTTCCTTTTCAGAAACGTAATGTTCTTAACTTACAAAATTCAAATCTGTATATAGATTATACTCCTCATAAATGTCTTTCGTTCGAAGTTCGGTTGAGTAAGTCGCTTGATTTTAATGGTATTATATATGGTATGATTATATATCCAATGGTTCAGACTACACTGTAAAGGATGTTGAGCTTACGTGCTTTCAACCAAGTACTGATTTCGTATTATATATATATATATATATATATATATATATATATATATATATATATATATATATATATATATATATATATATATATATATATATATATATATATATATATATATACATCTATATAATCTTCATAATATTTTTTAAAATCAAAAATTTAGAATTTTATAAATATTGAATTAAAAATTGCATACTGTTTCCTCTACGTGCTCCAAATCAGCCCAGACGTTTGCAATTAAAATAGTTTTACAATTTCCTCCAATTGAATCTTTCAAGAAATGGGTAAGTTTACTTTGCCGGAAAGGGATATGTTCTCTTTGCTTATCCGAAAGGGCAATAACAGTTTGTTCCAGAAATGATAATGATTTATTAATATAACTTGCCTCTTGGAGTGTTTTCCCGGTAGACTAAATAAATATAAAGCAGAAAAAATAATACACTACGTAAATCTTTCAAATTTCAGAATTATTTTATTAGAAAACAATAAGCTGCTTTTTTATTCATGTATTAATAGGAATATTTACAAAAATATATACTTAATAAATACAGTTTTTTAAATATCATATTTCAAGTATATTATTTGATAAAAATTAGCATGTATTCAGTTATTAGGCCAGAAACCTATAGAAGTTTTAATTGAAACGCATTCTTTATTAATTCGTTATCATGAATTGGTAATCGTCAAGCTTCAAGTGAATTGATTATGTACCAAAGAAAAGTACACTATAAGATCATGATATTCAAGATATTCAACCCATTAGAGTTATTAGATGGGTTTTATTAAGGTGACCAGAGGTCCCGCTTTTGGCGAGACAGTCGCGATTTTTCACGATTTATCCCGCGTCCCGCAACGTTTTTCAAAAGTCCCGACTTTTAGAATTAAGTTAAATTTTATATTTATGAAAATCATTGTTTTGAATTCTAAGAATCCTACGGACTACTAAGACTAACATATTGCTTTTTCTTACCCAGTTACACTGTATTTGTTTCTCAGATGATACACTTCGTGTTCGTACTGTGTACTAGGAAGCTAATTAAACAAATAAATATTACAAATCTGCTACTTACCATAGAAAATTAAGGTAAGTAATTTATTTATTTTATTTATAAACTTTGAAAGCCATTTTAAGTGTCAAATATAATTTGACAGATTCTTGTGAAAATTTTTACAATATTTTAAAAAATGAAAACAATCTACTGAAACAAATTCGCTCAAATAAAAAATATGTCAGGGAATAAAATATTATACAATTTTTTATATTTATTAATTGTACTTCTGTTAAAAATCAAAAAATATTAGCATATTATTTTTATTCTATATGAAAATTTTTGTTGATACCCCCTCCTTCAAAGTTGTCCCGCTTTGCCATCTAAAAATCTGGTCATCTTAGTTTTATGTATATTAAATCTTTGAGTCAACTGAAATAACGAAACTATTAGTAAGAAAAAATAGTACAGAATCCTAATGGACATATAAAAAACAACAGTTGAAAATTTGATAGTTGATAGGGTGAAAAATAAAAATCCAAAGCTTTTGTATCAAAGTTCACATATCAGTGGGAGAAGACTATCCTAGGAATTTGTAGTGCCTTGGATCACACGCATTGGTGGTTTTGTTATGAATGCGAATATTTTTAGGAAAGAAACAAGAACAATAAATCTGGGAAATGAAATATTGTTGTCTGGAATATACTTTCTAGGACAAGGATTATTATTTCATCGAGATAAAAATCCTAAACATATACTTGTTTTGCATACCTACTGCCTCAATTCCAACCTTATTGTGTTTTTATAGAACAAGCTTAATAGAAATAAAAGAAAACTGTGCACAACTGATAGTAAACCGAATTTGTGAAAACATCATCACCGATTCCATTAGAAAATTAATAGAATGCCTACAATATAAGAGACGTTATAAAATACCTGTGGACACATTTAAATATTCAATGACTGCTGTTTAAATTTACAAAATGTTCATTGCTATATTTCTTTGCTTTATACCCTTAGAAACTGTGAGACAGAAGTTCAAATTTTTATTTCCTATTCAACAAATATTTTAATTTATTGAGTGTGCTTAGATGGAAATGTTCTATAATGAATATGTAGATAATTATAAAATTTTAAACATTTATTGGTGAATTTTAAAATTAAATTTCAAAATTTCAAATCTTATTTTTAAGAAAATTAATTTCAATTTAAATATGCATGCTTATTCACAGTGATAAACTACCGGTGAACTTACTCATAAATCAAAGAATTTAAACAAAATAATAAAATTGAACATTCTAAAATTTATTATTAACATACTTATAATTATATAAATTAATTATGTATAAAGTACTTGAGTTTTCTGGAGTCTTTCCGATCCCGCTAAGTCTACAAATTGTAATTTGGCGACAGAAAAATTGGCTTGAGATTGCATTCTTGATCGTGACTCTAAATATACCGTGAAAACACAGTGAGACCTTGAAGAACGTTTATTCAATATATGGGCTGATGTAGTTCGATTTGACTCTCCCTAAAAACATCTTGTAAATTATATATTTCTAGCTGTTGTACAGAAATATTAAAAGAGGTAAAAGATGCCGTAAGAAGGTTGAGATGTTTTTAAATTTAACAAGCCATAAGTTTCTCATGCAGTTTGATGGCGTCAATGTGATTTGACGGTATTGGCCTAAAAATGCAACGATTTCATCCAAAATATAAATCCATATCATGATGCCGAGAGAATCATGAAGACATTCTAATTGCAATACTAGGAACAATTAGTTTACATCAACATGATATAGTCAACAATCAAAAATACATTTGCAGAAATATTAGGTTATTCATTGGCTCGCTCAAAGTCCTAACCCAAGAACCGAAAGGTTTTTTTAATCAAAATTTGCCACAAAATCGAAATAATATAGACCAACTGTCGCCAACTGTGATCCACGATAAACTTCTGGTGGTCCGCGGAGAAATTTAGACATTTTTTTCCCAAAAATCCTCGTTCTTTTAGGAATGTTTTTTCCGGTATTAATTATTAATTGAATTTAACCAATAGTAATCAAGAATCCATAAATTTATTTCAAACAAGCAGCAACAAATAGCACATTATTTAATTATAATTAAACAAGTATAGTTACTATTTTGTAATAAAAATATTACTTTTATGTTTATTATCTTTTTGAGATGTTTGCACTTTTTTTAAATAAAATAAAGTACTAGCCCATGGGATTCATTATTGTAACTAGGGATCAGTAAGGTTTGAAAAGTTGGCGACCACTGACATAAACCAGGGTCTTTGTAAATTACTTTAACAGAGTGATTTGATTTTATGATTGTTTTAGTATTTTGTGAATTTCGAAGAATTCAATATGAATATTGAAGATGTATTATTAATTGAATATAAGAAGTACTTGAAATAAATAACTTGTTCAATAACAATTGGTCAAAGAAATTCAGTGATTATTGATGCCAAGATTTAAGATGAATTTCGATAAAGAAATGAATAATTTGTCGATAGCGGAATTATTTATAAAAATATAATTCAATTAATATAAGGAATTTTCGCAGTGCTTATTAAATAAAATATTTCGACATAAAATCGATAATTTAACAAGTCTTTCTTTCTCTCTCTAATTCCACTCTAATTGAAAAAACTTTTAAAAATATGACCATTATTTGTTTAAATTATTGAATAGTAAAACAGAAGAAATAATTTATGGGAGATTTGAGAAAAATGTAAATTTATCAAAATAATTATTGCTTTGGTATAGCCAAGGCCAGTAGGTAGTTAGAAGACCCGTCAGGACGATCATCCGGTGTACCCCTCTAGAACATTTTTTATTAGTTGCTGCCGGAGGCTAATGGGTATTTCCCATTGCTCCGAACGGCTACACTATATTTTTTCAAATTCACACTATAGGTCTCTTTGGACCAATAGAATTTTTTGTACACAATATCCCGATCACACTAGAAAATCCATTGCTTCAGGGGGCTACGCTATATTTTTTCACACTATAGCCAAGGGATCTCTTTGGTCTCTGGATTTTACTTTACAAAATCTCGGTCTCGCTAAAAATGCCATTACTCCAGTAAACTACATGGTCTTTTTCACACTATAGTCAGAGGGTCCCTCTGATCAATGGAATTTTCTATACAAATCCTGGTTTCTAAATGTTTCTATATAAAAAGCCATTATTCCATTGTATTTTTTCGCACTATAGGTCTCTTTGACGGTATAGATTTTTCAATATATATTTTCTAATAATATTTCCATGAACAGTTAGTTTACACATAATGAATTTTAGAATATTGAAAATCTTAAGCTGAAACCAGTTAGTTGTATCAAGAACATGATGATGGTAAGATAAATTTGAAATTTACATGAAAATTAATGTAGAATATACTGAAATTTGTGATTTAGTTTAAAAGATGTATCATGTTATAATGGCTTTAATTGTTATAATTGTTTGAATTATTAGGGGAATCGGTGAAAAATTATAACCAATCAATGAGAAATTATAATCTACTCAGGTATTTGATGGTAAATTGGGTGAAATATTTTGTTGATTTATAAAAAATATTGATTTCAGTGAATTTTGATCTTTCGGAGGGCTCTTATTATATGGATTTAGCTGCTAAATTATTTCACAGATTCATGTTGGGTGCCAATAACAGTTAAAGAAAATCCATATTTTTTGAAGAATTTTTACATTCCTCATGTGTTTTAGGAGGATTTAATAGATTGAATTGATATATTAAAAGGGATATGATCTCAAGAGGGTGGAATCTTTAGGGAAATTAAAGTATATAGTCAGTTGGATATTGATGTTTAAAAGGGTCATTTGGTGAGGGATAAATGTTAGTGTGTTAAGGTCATTTAGTGGGATTTTTATATTTCTAGAAGACTGGTTTAGAACCAAGATTATTAATATTTAAGCTCTAATATCAATTGATAAATTAAATTATTTTACCTTTATTCAAGATGTCATAAGCGGGAAATGATTGGAGGGTTATCTATGAAAAAGGTTGAGGAATGTTGGGTGTCGTAACACTTAGTTAAAGAAAATTGATCTTTATAGTGGGGAAATTTCTGACCAAAATTAAAAATTTATTACCAATTTTTAAAATATTGTCTTAGTTTACGTTAATTTAAAATTATTACCAAAATTTCACGTGGCCATCGATTTATAAAAATACTTGACAATAAATTCTAGTATAAAAATCTAAAGAACTTAAAATACTTTTGCTTTTTTAACGATACCTGGATTTTTTATACAAAAAAATATACTGTCCATAAATATACCTTAGCTTTTTTAGCTAGACTGGGATTTTGATTGCAAAATTCTATACAGTCAATGAGACTCCCTGGCTATATTGTGAAAAAATAAAGTGTAGCCCACTAGAGCAGTGGCTTTTAAGTGAGAGCCGGATTTCATGTACAAAAATCAATATGGCCAAACATATCCTCAGACTGTAGCGCATAAAACTATAGTGTAGTCTCCGGCAGCAATGATTTTTTTAAAGAGGGTCGGATTTTGTATACAAAAAGTTCCATTGGTTCAAAGAGACTCTGTAGTGAGCCGTTACACGGCCTTAACAATTAGGATTTGTTACATATTTCGCGAATTATAATGGATGAAGATGTTGGTATATGAGAGTCAACACTAAAACTATTGGGGGCCGAATACAGTTAATATTGATAATAATAACATGGCATCGAATTTGCTTTACTCGTCTGAGATTGATTAATAGAGCCTGATTAATAGGTAGAAGTATTAGCTGATTGCATGAATTTTGATTGACTCTTGGAATGAGATATAGTAGACTGCGATGTTCCAGCTAATGTGCAATTATAGGTGATATTTGATTGGCCATAATTGTGTTCTGATTGATCCTTATTCGCTAATGATCCCCATTTATATATATAATATAATATAATATAATATAATATAGTGTAATATTTATATAGATATTGTTAAGGCCGTGTAACGGCTCACTACAGACTCCCTCACTATTGTGTGAAGAAATACCATGTAGCAATCTGGAGCAGTGGCTTTTTTAGCGAGACCGGGATTTTGTATAGAAAAATTCTAATTTTCCAAAGAGACCCTCTCACTATAGTGTGATTTTTAAAAAATAGTGTAGCAAAAAATAGTCAGCAATGGAAAATACCCTATAGCCTCGGCAGATAATATAAAAAAATTTCTAGGTGGAGAGAGGGGGTTACACTGAATGAGTGTGCTGCCGGGGGCTACTAGCTACCTACTAATACCAAATTAAAAACATTTATGTAAATCCGAAAAAAGTTTAAAAATCAATTACTAATAAAATATTTAAATGTACTTCAAATAGAAAATTTAAAGCTTCTTCTTCAGTTTGTGCTAGGTGACAGCCTAATCCTTTAACCCAAGTTGATCCTTTTTCATCTTCAACAATAGTCAAATTTGATTCCGCTTCTGGATTAAAGTTTGCTAATAAATCATAGACTACTTCATTATAAATTTCCACATAAGATATTCTAAAAGTAATAAAAGTTGTTTTTAAAAATTTTAATTGATTTGAATGGAACAAATTTAAAAAATTTTGTTTTAATAGCGTTAAGATGCAAAGTAATATTTATATTTAATAAAAAGATTATATAAAAAGATCTTTCACATAATTCATAAAATCCAATTTTTAATCGTACAGTTGTTTTGTTTAAATTACTTTATCAGCGTCAATTGAAAAATTTATTGAGAAAAGAATGTCAAAGAATTCATGTCCGACAAAACATTAGATGGAAGCGTCGTGCATGCTATAGGCATATTTTAGGTTTAGCTCTAGCTTAGCTCTAGCAGTTGTTTTATATAGAAGAGGCGCTCCTGAACACTTCGCCAGCAGGAGTACATTCGTATTTATGGCGATTATTAAACCATCATACTTAAAAAATACAAGTGTATTGTCGGTTGGCACTCGAACAACAGGTATTTGTCAAAATGTCGGTAGCAAAGTGTACGATTAAATTGGACATGGGAGTCAGTGCCGGCTTTAAGTATAGGCGACATAGGCGGTTGCCTTAAGCGCCATTATTTCAAGGGGCGGCAAAATTATGAAGAATTAAAATTTAAAATTATTTTTGTGCTTCGTGCTACTAATATCCCTTTTTAAATAGCCCAATATATATATTTCAGGTGGGATTTCAGGTCAGGTGAAGGGATCGATGGAGAACAAAAGTTGAACAAGAAAGAAGATAAAAAGGAATCACCCAATGGTATATGACCCAATCCGATGTAGAGGAAGATGAAAGTAATGAGTTGTCAAATCAATCTAACACAACAGTTGTCGACGGGTCAAAAGAAGAGGTCCATATAGTAAATTCGACGCACGTCAGGGCACGTCGACTACTGGGCTATCTACAAGATTTTATTATTGATTGTGACGATTAAGGGACGTTGTGATAAATTAAATTTAATCAAAATTTGTTTTAATAATCAGAATTGACAGTAAAATAGATCTTTAAATTGTATATTTTATTTTTTATTATTAAGACAAAATACACATTAAACTTTTTGAACTATCTCTAATAATAATTCATTATTTTATATTAATTTTAATTAAAAATTCTGGGAAACCATTTTCTGGAGACTAAATATTTAAAAAAAACATAATGATAATTTCAATTGATTATTATTATTAATTTTTTATGTTATCGACAATTAATTAATATTTATAATTTAATCGTTTCTCTATCAAAAATCCAGTTATAACAGTTATAAATTGGATTGCTATTAGAAAGAAATGGTATTATTTCATCACCTGACAGATATGGAATAGTTTAAGTCCTCTTCGATTCGTCGATATAAGTTTGAAAGAGCTCTAGGAATCAAACCTCTGTTGTTGAAATTTTCAGTGGCTCCAGTCATAGTAAAAGTTTTTCCTGCACCTGTCTGCCCATAGCACATAATAGTACCTTTAAGAAAATAATAGGAATATCTAAAATTAAAGATCATTTTCTACTATTAAATCCACTTAATGAAGATTCAACTAATTCTGTCCCAATTTTATCAAATAAATTCTCTTGTGACACATTATGGAAAACTCCATCAAATGGAAATGACCAATTTGAAATTTGGTTATTGACAACATAAGACTTTTCTTCTTTTGGTACATGAATATGAATAGTCTAATAATTTTTCATTGTAATATATATTTTAAATAAAATTGCAACCTTTTTATCTTCTTGAATTTTGAGAAAATCATATGAAAACTTTTGGCTTGGTCTTGTTCTTAAAAACACTTGAACTTTATTTTTGCGCATAATTAAGTATTAACAAAATTTCCAAAGAATAAATATTAAAATTGGTATAGGCTAGAAAAATCAAGACCAGAAGAAATAAGGGCTAAAATTGAGTTTATAAAATAATATTTAAATAATTTTAAAATATGTTGTTATAACAATGGGTAGACAAACAAATCGATTGAAAATTATAATAATTAAAAATTTTATTCACATTGAATTGTTCAGCATAAATTACAAACTTTTTAAAATTTTAATATACTTATCAATTTATTATTTTAATATTAGCTAAGGAAATTTTCTGTTGCTTATTTTAATATAATTTTAATTAAGTTTTTAATTACAATCCTATGTTGTTTTAATATATTGTACTTAAATAATTATTTAAGATGGTTTATACCTTTTAGTAATTTTATTCTTTTTGTACATTAATTTAAAATTTAAATGCTACTTTTTTAATGTTTTATACAATATTTTAGAATATGACAGAAAATAATAGTCAAGCTGTAGTCACACCTAAAAGAAGTCGTAACACGTATCCAAAGCTTCCAAATGATTCAATAAATGATACAAGCAGAGATAAAAGATTTTCTGAGCGGTTATCATTGTCTAATCTTGAAAATAAAAAATCCAGAATTTCTTATGCAGATGAGGATTATTTCATTGACAGTTCGCCAAGTACTAATATCGTTACATCTACTCCTGTTAGTCGAAATCGGCATTCTACTGGTAAGGGTATGAAACGATATAATATTAGCAATGAGACTGGTGATTTCATGTTAGATGCTACGTCTTTAATTCAAGATCTTAATAAAGATATATCAAGAAAAATTGATATTTTGGAAAATATTAATCAGTTTGTAAATTTTCAAAATTCATGTATATGCGTGGACCACTTAGATCCTGATAGTTTATCGCCATTGGAAAGGTGTATTAGAGATTATCCAAAACTTTATGAAACAAATGTAATGTATACCAAATTCATTAATAAGATACTCATTTCATCAACAAAATTATCTGAAATTTATTTATGCCAACATCGTTTTAATTCTCAGTACTACGTCGTTAAATCGGGATATAAATCTAATAGTTATTGCTTGTCAGAATCCAGTAAGGAAATAATAAATGAAGTTAAAATTCTCACATTGATTGGTAAACATTTACATGTAGTTGACTTTTATGATGCATGGATTGAAGATGAGAGGTTTCATCTGCAGCTAGGTTTTATTAACGGTGGCTCACTCATTGATTTTATAGTTGGGAACTCTAATAGGTTTAATGCAATTTGCGATATTTCTAAGCTGGAAAAAAGATTTAGAATGTCTAGTTGTTCGGCATATATTATGCTTGCTCATATATCATCAGTGTTAGTCTACATGCATGAAGTTTTAAATATTTTTCATGGAGATATAAAACCTTCAAATATTCTTGTTGATATGGTAAGGTATACGTCTAATGATATAACAATGGCTAAAATAGAGTGCCATAGTGCTTTACTAGAACCAAGTCCAAATCCAAGATTGAGATTCAAATTATGTGATTTTGGTAGATCTGGTGCAACTAGTAATGTTATAAAAATGGATGAAGGTGATGGGCGATATCTGCCTACTCTCAATGATAATAGTTCTAATTATCATCTGTTTGCTTCGTCGCGTGATATTTATGCGCTTGGTTTAACTATCTTTGATTGCGTAATTAATTACTTTTCATAATATGATTAATATATTTTCTAGTTTGGAGGAACTATTAATCAAGAATCGGCTAGCGCAATTCGTAAAGGTAATTGGGGGAAATGGCCAAGCACTATATCAGAAGATTGGCAATATATAATTAAAGTAAAATAATAATAACAATAGTTAATAATTATATATTTGCATCAGAAAATGTCGCATAAAAACGAAGTGATGAGGTATACAGCTCGTGAAATCCTAGAATTGGACAACGTTAAATGCTTCATTCAACCAGAAGCGCTGTCATATTTTAAGTTTGATGAAATAACATCGGATATAATGGAAATAAATTAGATTGTTATTGAACTCTGTATCAGCTTTGTAACGATATTATTATTATGTATTTTCAGATTCTTAAAGGTTGTTGACTTTATTTTTGTAATAACTAAATTATAATACTAAAGTGCTTTGCATTTGCCATTTTTAAAATTTAAATTAGAAAGGATTGTCTTTATTTTGACACAGATAAATAGTTGTCATTTAATTTTTGGTTTTCATTAATTTATGCTCTTAGCGTTTTATACGTTATTTTCCCTCGATGAGAGTTTGATCTTACTAGGAAACGGATTTGGATTTAGTAAAATCTGTTAAATGAAGTCATGATCATAAGAAAACACTATTTTTAATTTAACCTTGGGGTCGAAGTCCAAAGTATTTCACCCACGATGTCAATCTAATATTGATTAGTGATTTATCTGATATATCATTCTGATCAAAAATGGCGAATTTCCTTATAGTTCGTTCATATTTATATAAATGGTTTACCATCAATCAGCTTTCCTAATTATCTCTGTCACTTATTGAAAAAACCAGTGATTTAAGTAACCAATATAAGGGTAAATAGAAATTCTTAAAAAGTTTTCGACTAAGAATAATGGTAAAGAATGAATTTTCAAGACTTAAAAGAATATATATTTTGCTAAACAAGTGCAAATTATTTTAAGTTTTTAAGACTATCTAATCGTAAATTGTAGTACTATAGGGGCGTATATTACCATAAGTTATCTGCATTTTATTCCATATTCATCGACTGTTTTCATCATACAAAACAAGGAATTTAGTCATACTTCGATACTAGACAGGTATAGACTGATATGACAAATAAATTGAAAATGTGCACTCCCATGCTGCTAAGTCGGTGAATATTAAAACAAACTATATTTTTGAAATAGAAATTAATAAATCATAATAAAGTAAATTAAAACGATGAAATTCTATTAAATAAATCAAAATGAGGAGGTATATCCTCTCCTGGTTGGTCGACATAACTTGTCTCGACTTATTCATGAAATAGTGATGGTAATGCCTTCGAAAATGCTCTGACGACGATCTGAATGTCATGAAGGTCCTTTCTTGCCTGTGTGGATTACTACTAGCTCAATGCCAATATCAAATGTCGATCTCTGTCTAAATTCTTGACCATTTCTAAAATTCGTTGACACTAATTTTTTGGAATTTTCGTCATAAGAATGGAACTACTCTCGGAACGATCGCACTCGGTGGAATAATTTTACTCCGCAAAAACATCTCAACTACCGAGTCTCTTCACCCCTCATGACACACCCAAGAAGGCATTCATCTCTGCCGCCATTCTTGCACCGTCATGAGGGACCAATCGACTTATTCCTCTTCAACATCTTTAGCATAATGTATGATTATAAAGCAATAAATCATGAACAAATAGATAAATATAAAAATCTTACACGGCGACCATATCATTTGGCATCCAAGTATGATGTCTCTTCTTTATCAAATTGCGTATTCAATCGTCACCTTTATAACCACCTCATCAATTATTATCATGTTCTCCAAAGATCTAAAAATTTTCAACATATCCTAGATGTATTCTATGAAAATTCCCCGTGGCAGTACTTTCCACCGTGGCATACCTCTGCTTACCCACATCATACTTGAATCTTCCAGATGATACAGCTACCGGCACCATGAAGAAAAGGCTATTTTCATTTAAATAAAATTTATTATATGAAATGAGTTTTGTTTTTTTAATTTTAACCATTAAATACATCAAATGAATAAACATAAATAATTCACCATACCTAGAGCTTTGAAAACTTGGAACGAATTGAATTTAAAACTGATCCCGAATAACTTGGTCACTAGTCGCTAAGTAAGTCCCTTTAAATTTAAGTTCTGGAATCTCTGAATTAATGCCTGTGATTATGGTTCTGTAATCTGTGGAATATCTGGAAAGTAGCTCCTGTAATCGTGAAAATTAAAGTGGTGGTCAATTTTTCTTATAAAATTTTACCTGTAATCGTGAAAATTAAAGTGGTAGTTTTCTAATTTTTCACGTTACATATATAGTATTTTTCCTCCAATCAGGACGCGACTTGCTTGTAATTTTTTTATTTATTATTATTTTTATGTTTTTATTGTCATATATTAAATTTTAATGACTTGACTTATTTTTTATTATTATTTTATTTATTTTTCTTATTTTTATTATTTTTCTCCTATTTTTCCTGCGGACTTATTGCTATTTTATTGTAATATCATTTTTTGTTTTAATTAGACTTAGAAATGGTTTTATTTTTTATTTATTTCTTTAATTTCCCGTTTATTTGTTTCACTTTTTTGCTTATTCTATTTCTATTTTATCCGCTGTGTGTTTTAAATCGTTTTATTTCTAAATCTTAAGGGGTTTATTGGGTTTTATTTAGTTTGGTTACTTATTCTTATTCTTTTATTGGTATTTTATTGTTCCTTCCTATTTACTAGTGAGATTTGATGGTAATTTATATATTTTCCTTATTTCATTTATTTTTCGAGGTTTACCTTTCTATTCGCTCCAGTTTTCTCCACTCCGAAATTTAGCCCAACAATAGCGATAATTTACCATAGTAAATTATCGCTATAGAAAATGGATTACAAAATAAAAAAATCCATAAAAAAATTGTTAATTATTATTTTAAGCCAAAACCCAACCTAAACTATTCGGAAAACAAGTTTGGAAAATAGAACATATCAAATTTCAAGCCAAAGCTCAACTTAGAAAACTCAACCTAAACTATTCTGAAAACAAGTTTAGAAAGTAAATTATAATCTTGTATTTTAACCAGTGTCAATCGAACTAAAGAGCCGAAAGAAATCTCAACCCAAACTATTAGGAAAATAAGTTTGGGAAACAAATTCTAATCTCGTGTCAAACTATTTACCCACTCAAGTCCGCGCGGATAATCTAAGATACAATAATTGGATACAACAGATCCAATAACAGATCCAATTGTTTTTATAAATAAAGTTTGAAGTTGAAAAATTGTTACTGTTCATTTTTTATAAAGTATTTTTTATATTTCAGTACATACATTCGCCCCAGCTGTCCCAAGACAGTTTCATTTAAAGGAGACTCGGCTGGGTTCTACATCTTTCCTTACACAGCACGAATCATCAAATAAATAAATAACCAATAATTAAAAATAACACATCCTGAACAATATAGGAAATTAACAGCATAACAATCAGGATAAATAAATGATTTTAATATAATTTTTATCAATACATCTAATACTTCAATATAAGGGAAAAATAATTCAAATAAATTAATAATGATATAAAAACAAAATTTTAGTTAAAGAATAAATTAATAATTTTTAATTTCAAAAAAACAAACAGCTGAAAATATTTTAGTTGAGACAATTCAAGTACTCTCAAAATAAGTTAAAAAATCCTTAAAATTAATATAATTTATTTTCCTTTAAGAAAATAATAGAACTGAAAAACTTTTTAATATACTTGAAATTAATATAATTTATTTTTAAATAACATCTGGCTTAAAAATCTAATATAAATACCCCAAACATTTTTAGTATAACCGCCCAAAAAATTCAGCGCTTGTAATAATATTCAAAGGTTAATCCTACGAATAAAATAAAGCCCGGAACAGCACAGAACGTTCCACAAATTTTACTTACAGTAATTATACATGTACACGCACGACACAACATAATAACAAAACACAATATTTCACAAGCATTTTTAGAAAATATAATAAAATAAAAGAAGTATTTGGATAGATTGTGTAGATCGATTTAGAATTTAAATTCATCTGTTATTTGGTAAATTTTGTTTTTAATAAATATTTATCTATAGACTAAATATTTATCTATATTTATCTATATAGATAAGTTGAGTGTTCCCGAATATCGAGACCTCAACATATATACATAAAAAACAGAAACAAAATACAAATAAAAACATATAAAACATACAAAGAAAAATAAAAAAAAATGTTATTGAATGTTATTTTTCATGCTACTTTTTATTGATTCATGTTAACCTCCGGGTTTAAAGGTGGAAGTTATGTAACGTATTTTTATATCATATTTTTTGTTGGTAATTACCATAATATTGATCATGGTCTTAATCGCCACGCCTCACATGTAAAATTTTAAAAAAACTATATCGCTATAGAAAAAAATCAATCAATAAACAAATCAGAAAAGAATTTTTAAACTAAATAGCGATATAAAACTTAAGAAGTCGGAAAGTATCAAAAGAAAGTTGAAGTTAAAGAAAGTTTATTATCCAGTTTATTATTCCAGAAAGAAATTAACGAGAAACTTAATATCCCTTGATAATATCTGAAAGTTTATCATCCAGTTTATTATTCCAGGAACGAACTAACGAGAAATTTAATATCCCGTAATAATATCCCAAAATTAAATAAGACTAGATAACTAAATTCCTATTTCTATCTATTTTCAACAGCCTAAAGTACGTGACAATATTTTTATAATTCAATAAAAACTGTAAATGTTATTAGTTTATTGCATTTATAATTAGCATAATTTTACATACATTCACCCCAGCTGTCCCGAGACAGTTTATTTACTGGTGACTGGGCTGGGGTCTTCAAATTTCCTTGGTATACACACACATCTACAAACATAGATACAAATGTAAGCAAATATAAACATTACAACATAAAGAATAATAATTAGCATGAAATTTAAAATAATAACTTAGAAATAGAAATAAATTGATATTATAAATAATATGTAAACATCTGTCAGAATATATTAAAAAATATAATGTTATTATTCCGTGCGTATAGGCCGGAAATAAAATAATTTTTTTTATTAAAATTTCTATAACATAAAATAGTATAAATTCCTTGGTAAAATTTAGTTCATTCCCCCAAAATTCTAGCGTTTAAAAAATTATTTTAAGGTAATCCTGAGAATAGCATTACAAGACAAAAACGATTCAAAACTGACTAGATATACTAAGACATAGCACGCACTACACAACATAAAACAAAAAAACATAGTCATACACGCATTTTGAAGGTAAATGGAAGAAGCAATTGAAAAAGAAACCAGCCAATTGTTAATTTTTATACTTGGCAAATTTTGTTGTTTCAATAAAAATTTATAGAGTCATATTCTCCTTATTTACCTAAGAACCAGTAAAATTGAGCTTCTCAAATATTGAGACCTCAACAATACGTATGCGTTAGAAGGTTATTGGCAGCCACCAAAATTAATGGATATGTTATTACGTTTGCTGGCTAATATAATGAATAAGTCTCACTCTGCGAATTATTAATGATAATAAATAACTGCATAACATGCGTATGGATGAGAGATAAGTGATAAGAAATGGATCTCGAATAATTATCCACTTCCAATCCACCTACGACTATCAAACCGAGAAAGATTACCAAGCATAATAAGCTGGGGAAACTTGAACGTTTTCTTCGACGGGCCCATCAGGAAGCCCGAATTTCAGGTTGACCAATGAATTTCTGATTTTATATGGTTAACCACCATATTAGAGTTAGGTGTACATATCATTAAATTCATTTGTAATTCATTCTCGTTTCCAATTCAAATGCATTGATTTCCATCGGGTTAATATCGACTAACACTACAACATAAGGGATAAGTTATGGGGAAACATATCTCCTGAGGTTGCGTCATGGGAATATAGAATAATGGGACCTAACTGAAGTTGGGCACATGCCTTCTATCGACAGCCCGCGAACCCATCCGAATTCTCGACGGTTATAGTGTCCAGAGGTACACGCCCTTCTCGCGAGTATTCACCCATACGACACATTACCAATGTTGATCACTCAACGCGTGTTGGATGGTTAATCAAGTCATTGTATCTTGGATTGAGTTTGAAATTACACGAACGTGTAAAATGTTTCTTACCTGTGACCCACTACAACGTGACTAAATATCACCGATGTGAAGAAGGTTGAAGGAACAGTCGTGCTTGATGCTCTCGAGGCCTTATATTTACTTCACACGACCATATACCTTGTCACCTAAACTCATCATCCGAGTGATTAATAACCCCTTCGAAATTCCAACAACATTCATTCATTTTATCATTGATTTTTATTGTTTTTCACTAATTTTTGATTTTTACTTAGTTTTTGAAGTCATTTTCTGTAAATAATTTATTTCTAACTTCAAGTTTCCTAGTTGCCACAAATTCAAATCTGTTTAACTTTAATATTTCTTTCTATTATTTTTGTTTTTTTCGTGCTAGCCTTTTAGCTCATGTAACTTATTTTAATTTACTTTCGTGTTTCGTGATTTTAGTGATGTTCGTTTATTTTATGTTTCTGATTTTTAATCAACTTAATGCTGTCTTCATATTATTTACAACGCAATTCGGTCTGACTTTTTTTTTGATCTAACTTAGTTTTGGTCCCACATTTTTAACATCCACCAAGAAAAATAAGTATTTAAAGTGTAAGGAAAACTTCATTGAGATGGAGAAAATGTAAAACATATTAAGTAAATTGGGACCTAAGATAGATCGTCTCGAAGTGACCTGATTTAGACCAGAATAAGTTCATGACACGAAAAACAAATAATTAGATTAATCAAGTTCGGGATTATTTCATTATCGAGAGTAGAGCCCAGTGAGTTTTCATTAACTAACAAGGAAAAGCTTTAATGAAAATTTATAACCGAGTGAAGTTGAAAAGCAGGATAATTAACTAACCCTTAACAGAAGAGGCAAACTTGATATCAGCCCATCACCTCCCAGAAAGAGTTGCATGGGTAATCACCGAAATGACCCAGTCGTCGACAGCGCAAGTATCAGTTCCGGGAGAAAGTAAAGGTAATAATGGTAAACTCATTAGGACTTGAAGAATCCGGAAAAGCCGAAGGTAGGGTAAATGTTAACTTTGATGGAACTGTCATAAATCTGATCACTCCTGATGTTAAAGAATATATGGTTTTATAATTTTTTTGGAAACGAATGTTATAACTCGTTTAATCTGAAGTTTTCATAATAAATTTAATTTGCATTGAGTGCACTTCATTTATGTATTATTAAACATTATCGTTTTAAGTGTATTTAAAGTTTAATCGGGCTCAAATGAAAGCAATAAAACATCGTAATCTCGGTCATTGACAATCTTGAGAGTTTACTTTTCAATATAATCAATTTCTTTCCTCGCCGATCCAAACCAAACTTTATCCGTATTGGTTTCTTTTATATAGCTATTTACACAAAAAAAACATTATTTTCACTAGATTCGATGATTAAAGAAAGGATATAATAATAAGAAAACATCTAAATCGTTCCTAATAGTTAAATATTAAGAGATTTTCGCCCTCTTTGTTTATCGTATTTTATATTTATTTTGTATATGTATAAAATGTAACCAAGCTTGGAAAGCCATTAAGATTTGCAATAAACTAATTTCCCGAACAATATATGAAAATGAAAGAATTGATAATCTTTAGTTTCTCTTTCCAAATAATCAAAATAACTTTTAATTAAAGAATTTCAACCTCGTTATAAAAGTTCAAATTAATAATTTATTTGTTTTCGTTAACAATAAAATAACAAACAAAATGTTCTGTAATATAAACATAATAAAAATATTCACAGCCATCCATTCAATTATGTCCAAGCTTCGGATATGATGATAAAATGTGATCGGTTTTTCTTTAATTATCAATTTAACTCATGTAAGATCGAGGCGGTAGAGTCTCATCTAAATTAAATAGCAATTTGATATTGATATTTTAATATGAAATATTGTGAATTTGATTTCAAATCAAATTATCAATAAGGACAATCGGATTTGAAAATGTTAGGTCGGGAAGAAACCGAGGGAGAAAAACTCATATGATTTACAATATAAAAAATTGTATTTCATATTGTCAATAAAATAATTTGGGGTTCATTAGCAAAAATTCGATACTGTAAAGCTATTGGTGAAATTTTCATTTTCATCCCCCCCCCTTTCCTTTGAAAAAAACAGTCAATACTTTTATAATGTCTTCAGAACTGAATAAAATTGACCTATGCTTACATCCATCCCAACGCAGTCATGCATGGTTAAACCAGCCAATCAGGTAATCCCATATAAAAAAATATGACTTACCATCATAATGGCTATGGGCCATAGCTAATTTCTTATGTTGTCCTTTAGATTTCCGATTACGCATTATTAGAATAATTACCATTATAATAAATATGAGCATTAGAATGGCTGAAATAATAATAATTGCAAACAGTGGCATTGGTATATCACCAATACGCCCAGTGCATCTATAATCATTCTCATCAGAGTTATCGTAGCAATTGTCAACGTTGTCACATACTAGAGATTCATCAATGCATTTGTAATTACTATTCCAACAACGATATTTAACATCAGGGCAGCTATATGATTGACCAATTACATACGATGACAATGTTATAAAATAAGCATCATCTGGAGCCGATTCAGTGCCGGGATCATATGTTAACATTATTCGATCTCCAGGTGTCAGAGATTGTACGATGTTACCAACTTTGCTAGCATAATTAGTGCAATCGGCTCCAAAAATTAATTTTGGATTTTCTGGTACAACCCATCTTAACTGAATTTCATTGAACATTTGCAATTCATATCTAGTTTTTTGATAAACTTCGAGTTTAATTGAAGGGCAAACATTGTTAATTTGCATTAAATTTAATTTATTTATTAAAATAGAAAAATAGTATCGATTGTCTATTGGTCCATAGAAACAAACTTTTTTCCCTTTTTCTTTTGATGATGAAATGCGAACGCCAAGCATGCTTAAAGGATTATCTGGAATACTAAAACAATCGGATGTTGATACTAAAAATTGAAAAAAATTATATGTAATATTATAAAAATGTTACCTATGTCCGTAAGAGCATTTACAGAAAATGTATAATATAAAATTAAACATGAAACTATATAGATTTTCATAGTTAATTTTATCGGATTGCTTTAAAAAGTAAATAAGAAGGCAAAATTTAGAAGAAAATATTTTATTAATGGTTAAACAAAATGTGTATATAAGAAAAATTTAAAATAATAATAAGAAAAAAATTTAACACCAATTTCTATTTAGGAAATTATTTCAAATAAGAATAAATATAAATTTTAATAATTTAAGCATTCAAACAATAAACTCTTCTAATGAATATATAATTTTTTTTTGCTAAATTACAGTTAACAATATAACAGTAAAATCATTAATTTTATTGATCACCGTTGGGTTCATTATATTTTATTTAATATTTTCTTTATCTTCATCTTAATAATAGATATTTGATATCTTGTTCAATCAAAAATTTACACTTTCACCAGACGTTGTCAGGCGCTCTCAATTGTCGGTGTATGCCATCGCGGTAAGGTAAATTTGATTTTTGTATTTGTAATGTAAATTTTGTTAAGTGTAATTCTATATAATGTTATGAATTAATAAAATTTTAAATTGAAGTTATTTTTCATTAATATTGGTATTTTATTTATTTTGACTCTGTTATAATTTCAGTGATATTTATAGTTGAATTGGATTTATAATGAATTTATGTGTCGATGCCCCAGATAGGGGGGGGGGCGAGGTTTGTGGACGGACGGCACCACGTGCTGTTGGTCGACAGATGTTTCGCCAGTTGGGTCCATCGGGTTAGAGGATATAGATAGGGATATGAACGATTAGAGATAGTAAAGTTAATTTAAGATAGTTTAGGGCCTTGTTTAGATTTAGATAGTATAGGACGGCTCAGTCACTTTTATTTTCATAGATATCACTGAGTTAGGAGTAATAATAGAATATTTAGGACCAGTTGACAGTAGATAAAGTAGGTTTAGGCAATCTTATAGAAACCACGAATGATTAAGACATCCGATAGTTCAGGATTAGCAGTACAGACAGATCCCTGTTCAAACTTTTATAAGAAGTGTGGAAACATGTTTATTAACTTCGAAATAAGGGCAGATGCCTGCTCGAATTTTTAAAAAAATTAAGTTACATTTTTCACAAGAATCGCTGAAAATATGGAACGACATTTATTGAATGGGACATAAATTATCGACAAGTATTATAGAAAACACATAATTATTTATGACAAAAAAATAAGGACGCATACTTTCACAAAATTTCGAAGGAGAACAATAGAAAACATACAGAATTGAGGACCATACCTGAATAAAAAAGAAAATTGGAAAGTAGAAATAGAAAATAACTAATCACGTAAGACTTTTTATAGACCGTCTAGAACACCTGGTCATTGCTTTTTTGCCTTTGTGTACAGTACCAACATGGTAGACGCCATGGGAACACAAATGGTTTAAAGTGCAATAGTCATGGAGGTGCTTAGGAAAGAGTCGAGTAAATACCGACGATCACCCTTAACGTATTTAAAATTTAGAATGACACACCCTTAAGCAACCAACAGTATGCTATTGTCCGACACATTCAGATCACATTACTTTGCAGTTGGCCTAAATTCAGTTTTTGACCAACATTGCTACTAGTTAACAATCAGTGAAATAACTCTAGAGATAACAGTAAAAACGAATGTAACGATTTCCATTGAGAGATGACCAACAAATAGGAAAATGTAGGAGTAGTCAGGGTAGAAAAAATGTTTGATAAAGGTGCCTAAATCCAGTCATAAATTTATGATCCGCGCAAATACGACTAGAGATATAATATTATAAGAAATATGGTGGGTTACAGGTACTGAAAAATCTTTACCCCCTCATGCTGTTTCCAGCGTAACCCAGAATACAATTTATAGCTGACCACTTGATACCCGTTGAGCAATCAACGTTGGCTCTGTATCAAGGGTTTGGGTACTAGCAAAAAGTGAGCATGCTTAACATACTATAATTGTCTAGTACCCACTGGGGTTCACGGACTGCCGATAGAAGGTCTATGTCCGATTTCTTTTCGTCCCCGCGGCAATAATCAACAACCAAAAAAAATCAAAATGTACAGACATGGATACACCAGTAAAGATTTATTCGGATAACAAGGACAGCTTATAGTTTCCTGGTCGATTCTCTTGGGGTAGCCCCTGATCCAGTAGAATGGAGAGTTAATTGGGCATGGCTGGCTTGCCTTATTCTCGCTCGCGCCCCTTTACCCGGCCGAATCTTCTTCCTCGGGATTGCTGTTGTTGGGGTGCCCTCCTTCGATTGGTGGAGTAGCTCACTCATGGGTCGGATCTTGGCAATGACCTCTCGATCAAATTCCTGTTGGTGTGCCTTGACCTCCAGCTCCCTCACTCTCAGGCGGAGGGCCCGCAACTCAACCTGATCTTGTGCACTCTGGAGTTGTAGTTGAGTGATCAACTTCATCCGTTTTTTCATTTCGGCTGGCGGGAACCAGGTGCATTCGAAATTCCGGCAGTGGGCCTTGACTCGTGATAGCTTGACCCGGTATTCCTCTGCTTGTTGTTGCGCCCGCTCTCTATCGGCTCGCATCTCTTCCAGGAGTTTCAGCACTAAAACAAAGGTAACATCAATATCTTTCCACATTATTGTCGATGTATTCTTGCCCTATCACGGCCACCATCGCTAAATGAGCCACTATCCTCACCCCGCAACCCCGCACTTATGGGCCTCTAAACCCCGTTCTACTAACCCTTAGATGTATAGCGGTCAAACTACGTGGAAAAAACTATAACTGGATTACGAGTAATAACAGACTAATAACATCAGGTGGGCATAATCAATGAGTATGCCAGTTAACTTTAATTACCCAACTAAAGAAAATGTTCACAATTAGATTAGTATACAAGACATAAATGAGTAACAAAGGACGTTTATCGAGTTAAACAATAATGTACATTTTGAAGTCGAAATCAATACATGCAAATCGTAAATTTTATTAAACCGAATACCGGTCATATATCAATGTGAATTTGTTCACGGCACGGTACAGCACAGTGCTGACTCTTGATCCGGTTATCACTTTGATTAGGCTAGATTGATCTTTCGTGGGCGACCGCGCCTTCGTGTTCGATCCGGCTCTCGATAGGGACTTCGCGGCCATTCCAGCCCACGGCGGAGGGCTGCGGTCCGCTTAGGATGGCATTGGGCTCGAGCGTAACCATCGATATCCTCGAGCTCGCCGGCTAGGGTTGCTACCTCGAGCCGGTGCAACCGGTCCACCGCCTCCTTCGCATCGTCGAATGCGTCGAGCAAAGCCAACGAGGTGCGGTTGATATATGGTTCCACCTTCGGGGTCACTGGAATCACATTCTGGTAGGTCCAGTCATGGATCTTGTACCAGATCCATCTGGACCGTAGCCGGGCGATTTCTGCGTCCTCCCTCAATCGGACGGCTTCGTCTGCCCCCTCGCCTAGGCTCGAGTCGATTGATGAGGGACCGGCCTGCATATTCCTTGATCTAGTGTTGGGCATGTCTATAATGATAAAATTTAATCGGAGTTTCGTTCGTGCATCCCAGTTTAGTCAACGAAGGACGCTTGGCACATGGTTACATTTCGAACTCTAGTATCATACCCATTCCATCGAATCGCTAATGATTTCTTATGATTTAAAGCGGAAACCCCAACCCCTAGTTGGTTCGCGCATTAAGTGGTTCGATTTACAAAGAAAAAAAAATTCCTTTTAACTTAAGAATTTATAAGTTATAAATTACCAGATTGAAGCTGAAATTTTTAAATTTAATATTAATAAATTTGGATCTCGAAAAAAAAATAGAGGTGAATAAGGTAAGAATAAAAATAGATAGATAGAAATTCGGACTTTTGTTTATATGTTTCACTTTAATTTCCTACTATATTAAATATTCGTTATATTTAAACTAATTTTGTAGTTTTCTCATTACATTTAAATAAATTTTGCCATAATATTCTTCGTAGGAATTATGCCACACAGACCCACTATGGGAGGGGTATTGCTATGTGTCTTAGATTCGTATCTGGTCCCTAGAAATTCCTAACCGTAGTGGTAGTGAGTGGCTTCAACTTCAGCATAGTTCGGGCAAGTATTTTCTTTTCTACCTTTGACATTGTTTAATTTCAGGAATTGAAATCTTGTTGGCGATTATATTTCGTCAAATTTAACTGGATAATTAATTTTCGTATCGTACCACTTTATGGGCTAGGTAGTAGGTAATTTTATTGGGACTTTTAACAAAATAATCTATGGTTCGTAATATATAATAATTATTAAATACTGTTATTAATACTTTTACTTGCATTAAAGTAATCTATGAACTTGTATTGTTAAACATCATAAAACATCATTTATATATTATTTCTAGGCTATGATTTTAGACCTTAGCTTAGGTAGTTTGATCCTGTAAAACCCCAGAAAGAAGACGGATCCCCTGTCCTTCCTGTCGTGCATGGGTTGACTACTGGGGTAACCTGGGTTAGACTCGCGTGGGTGTGATAGGTTGTACCCGAAAAGCAGAGTTCCTATTGACGTAGTTGATAGTGATTGGCGCATTTAGGAGAGCGTATGCATCGCCCATTTGGTCAACCCGACTGAGTTCGTCGAGGGTATCCTTTGGTTTGTGGGGTTGTTGCTATTAATAGGAGTGGTTCTATTGGCTGATTCTTATCATGAGGAAAAATAAATCAATAAGGTGACTTTTGAATTTTTTATTTATAGTATCATTTTAATAAATCAGTAAATTGGTTTAAATGAAGTATAAAATTAATTGGTAGGCTAGGACGAGGTTTTAGGTTAAGGGTTTCGTTGAGGGCAAATATAGTGAGGATGTAATTGCTCTATTCGTGATATCTTTTGATTCTATTAAATCAGCCAAATTAGATTTGTTATTTGAATGATAAAAGGGATTTCTAATCTTATAATATCAAAATAATTTTAAATCGGAATAATACAGCAAATTAGGTTTATAATTTTAAATATCTAAATGAAATTAACTGGTCATAATACCATAAAATGGGTTTATAATTTTATGATATCTAGATAAATATTAAAGGAGAATAATACCAAAAATCGATTTATAGCCTTATAATTTTAAATGATAATAGTACAATGAAATGGGTTTATCATTTTATGACACCTGAATATTATTATATGAGAATAGTACCATAAAACGGGTTTACAACTTTATAATTTTAAATGATAATATTACAATAAAATGGATTGATCATTTTATGATATCTAAATATTATTAAATGTGATTAACACCATAAAATGGGTCTCTAATTTTATAAGATTAAATGATAATAGTACACTAAAATGGGTTTGTAGCTTTATGGTATCTAAATAATATTAAGTGTTAATGATCCATCGAACTGGATTTATCATCTCCAGACGAAACTTGAGGTCAATGCAATTTGGAAAAATTAAGCTAGACTTTAGTTCGAATACAAGTGAACACACAAGAAAATCCCTTTGAAATAATTTAAGAATCTTATGATTATTCAAATAGACACAAAATAAGGATTGCATTTTAATTTTATAGTATTTATATAACGGGTATATAGGTGTAACGATAAACATGAAAATTTTGAAGTAATTTAAGCATTTTATGATTATTCAAATAGACACAGAATAAGGGTTATATTCTATTTTTATAGTATTTATATCACGGGTGCATAATATGTATGATAATAAACAAAAAAAAATTTGAAATAATTTTAGAATCATTTTACAATTAGTCGAATGGATATCAAATGAGGGTTATATTTGGGCAAGTGCCAATGTGAAAATGCCTTTGGGCTATTGAATTCCGGCTAAGATTCTCTAAATATGAATTTTTTGGCTGTGCCAGGAAAATATGATAGATCCACCGCATTGTATTTCCAATTAATTTTTGATGACATTACACTAAGTTCGTTTAACCATATTTTCGGGGTGTTAGATTTATAAAAATTAAAGTATCATTACACGATGTCTTGGGTTTATTGAACTCGATATAGATTCGGGGTTTTAATCATTAAACTTTCGATTAAGCATAACTATAGATAGCATCAATTATAGTATATCAATAACGTTTGATATTGAGCATATTAAATATCTGAACTTTTTCGTGTGATTAGCCGACTACTTGAGAACTTTTGTGATAATTTAAGTCTGAGATATTTCCCGTTTAGATATTCCTAGTGATATATAGTATAGTATAATTAAGTGTTTATTTTTGGTATGTCATTTACCGAAGGTCGAATTAATTAAAATTTCCCTACTTTCCCGACTCAACTGAATACGGTACGGTAGGCCTTATTGTGTTATGTTTCCCGCTATTACTTTCCCGAAGTTTATTCCGTCCGCATAGTCCCTATGACTATGCCAACTATTGGTATGGATTTACCGCCCTACTCCTGGTTAGAACCATTTGTTCGTGGCGACCTCCGGTTAATAAAAGATGTTTAAATTTTTATGCATGTGGGGTCGTAGACCCAAAAATTGTGCATGTGGTCTATTAATTGGAAACAAGGCTGATCAGCGCCGTGGATATAATCCGTCTACGACGACGCTGGTCACTCTTGTTCTGTAATAGTAGAATTAAACAAAAAAGACAAAACGTTAATCAATATAATGAACATAATAATAATGAAATACAGTTATGATATAAAATCAATCAATAGTCCTGTTGGTTACTTAGGGGTGTGTCATTTTATATTTTAAATTACGCTAGGGGTAATCATAATCGTTCGACTCTTTCCTAAGCACCTCCATGACTATTGCAATTTAAACCATTTGTGTACCCATGGTGACGACCATGTTGGTACTGTACACAAAGGCGAAAAA
>CAUHTR010005345.1:0-28873 GCA_959609185.1 Schmidtea polychroa | reverse complement strand
GAGAAAACATTAAATTTTATTTGTCATGTTTCCTTGTCACACAAGCTTATAATTTATTCTTATTTATTTCATATTGAGTTGGTCCTGTGTAACTCGTAGGTGACCTTCAGAAAGTTGTTAGACACTTATTTCTAAGACTTCTGGCCTCTGACGAGCCTTACCTATGACCCGGGAAATATTTGATTTCTCTAAAATAATGATAGCCCAGATTTATTTTTGCTCACAGTCATTGGCAGTTTAAGTTGTTTGTTCGCGACGAGCGATTTTATGTATTTCTTCTTACCCACTTATTAGTCTGTCACTGTCAGGTTTTTTTCACTTTTAAAATGTAAAAGTAATTGTTTTGTTTAAATCTTTATGGAATTAGTCATCATATTGTTAAAATCACTAACATGTGTAAACAAAAAAAGTGAAAAAACACATGTTATATTATTTCTTAAGCGTTATACTGTTGGCAATTTTATAATCTCATGAGTTCGAGGTTGTGGGAGTTGGCTATTTTAATTATTAGCCTTATTATTATTCAAGTCTTCTTCCCACATTTATTTATNTGTTTTGTTTGAATCTTTATTGAATTAGTCATCATATTGTTAAAATCACTAACATTCCAAAAAAGTTAATTAAATAATTATTTATTTTAATGCAAAAATTGCGTACAAAAACTTATCTAATAAATGGTGTGTAATTTAATCCAGGTAAATTTCCGAGATTGAAGGTTTCGGTATAATATCCACGCCACATATCAGAGTGAATAATAGAGCCTAGTCTTATAAATCTAGTGATTAAAGGAACACGAGTTTCACGATCTCTTCCTTCGACAACTCTCGCAAACCATTTTTTTGAAACTTTGTCAATACCCCCTTTCATCTAAACTTCTATGTATCTCCGACCTCTGTCATATTTGTTTTTTTGGAGATAAGAGTTTCGTCGATATCAACGATTACTGCTTCTCACCCAACCATGAGATCATTGTTATTTAAATTTAGCAAAGAGTTCGAACAAATTTCTGAAAAGAAATTATTCCAATCTGCTAAAGTTTTTTTTGATAACTTTAACATTGGTAAATTTTATTGCTAGGCACCCCCAATACCCAAAAAATAAGTCAAAAGAAGCAATGTAAAAAGTGGCAGCTTTGATTTCTCAAAATAGAATTTTTCTTTACAATGCAGGAAGAACATTTTCTTGGACATCTATAAGTATATACATCTGTAATATTATTTCTTTTTATTAAAGTCATTTGTTGACCACAAAAACAATTAAAATAACTTTCTAAATCGTTTTTTCTCTAATGGTATTCAATACATTCCAATTTATCAGAGCTAATTTGAAGAAATGTGTTTAAGTCAGGATAATTTAGCATTTTTAAGGTTTAAAATAAAATGATTATTTAATCAATTTATTTATTAATTAATTAATTTTTTAGGATGCGTATAGTAAACTGTCGTCTTACTTTTATTTAAAATAATATGATATAATTATATTATAGATTTTAATTTACAAATTTATCATCAATAATTATTTCAACTATCTGATCACAATTTTATTAGTAGATAGTTTACCTATCATAGTTAGTGGCCCACGACAGCACAACCATCCGATAACCCCCTCCTCCCTAATTTCTTTTTAAAATTGCTACGATGAGGTAATAGCTGTGTCATGTAGATGAGACTGCCAGATGGTCGTGCTGCATAGGGGTAATAGCTTTATAATGGAAACTTCTTATACCTTTACTCGTTCTTTGACGGGGAGTCGAAGGAGTCCAAACGGGGTTATATATATTCGCAAACCTCTTGAATAACACTCCGAATATGATAAACACAATTTTCAGCGTATTGGCGGAGATGTGATTACTAAGATGTGCTTACTGTGACGGGCATAATAATACTCGATTTATTGTTTAGTCTGATGGTTAGTTTATATTCCTCTTGAAGGTCTGTGGCGTAAACAATATCTGTCATCTGTACAAGGTAAGTAATTTTAGTAAGTTAACTTATTGAGTAATTGTCAGCAAAGAATGAGCTCTCCAGATGCAATTGCAAATACCCTGAAAATCCTAGGATTCACAAATGCGCGATAAAAGGCGTTTTACAAATTTGATAAAGTCTTCTGTGACTGTGATCGATTCTGCACTATAAAATAATGAACACTACATCCATTTATAATACCCACTATTTTGTTTTTCTTACTTCTTCAAATAGATACAATTAATTATCAAAAACATTTAATAAAGTTAGAACATAAAATAAAAACAGTATGCAAAAACGTATAATATAAAAACACATCAATAAGATAATAATATTTAATTGACTGTTAAGAGGTGGCGGATGGCGTTTTCTTATCGCGAGGCCTTCAAATGCACCCATTTTCTCCAGCTTATATCATCGCTTACCTTTGCAAATCAATAAAGGATTCGCTTAGATCTTCACAGCCTAAGATAAGAATAGCTAGTCATAGCTTGTCATTCATCACCAATGTAAAACTGACTTATAAAATGCTTTTCACCAACCAGCTGCTTCCCTCCATCTATTTCTATCATCCAATTCTTGTCTTCCTTGTTCGAGAAAATTTTCATTATAAATGAAAAATTTTAATTTTTCACCAGAAAAATCTTGAAGAGATACAAAAATGTTGTGGTCAGCAAAGATATATTTAGTCGAAATAATATTTTAAAAACCTCAAATTCCCGTGCTACAGTGAGATTGGTTTTACTTTTCTAAAAAGTAAAAATTCACTTTTAAATCAATATTTGCACTTTTTAATCAATAATTGCACATTTAATTCACTCAATTGGTTTTACTTTCCATCTTTGATCTATGATAGTGATGGTGAACCTATGACCCGTGGGTCAAGGAGTGACTCACGAAACTATTTTAAAATAACCAAGAGAAAGTTTTAATGTTAGATTTGAATTTTTTTCAAAAAACTAAGAAATCCTATATATTTATTATAAATGGTTTACAAAAAAACATTTTTTTCTTTTAAAAAATAGAATCTCAAAAACTATGTATAATAATAAATTACTAAAATATTACTGATATATGTCTCCACCGAACAAAAATAAATAATGTAAGTTTTAAATATCTACTTATTACTAGAATCTATTGGTATTATAATTAAATATTATTTAGCAAGTTATAGTTTTTAATAATTGGTAAGTAATTTTAACAATATAAATTTTTTACAAGCCAATTTTTTAGATTTTTTATTATTAGTCCATGATGTCAATGAGCAAAAAACGTAAGGGAATGAAGCAAGTACGGTAAGACTGTATCATGAAGAATGGTTTTTCAAATTTGGAGTAATTGAAAAAATAAGAAAACGCCATGCATTCTGTGCACAGAAAACGTCACAACTCGTACTTATAATGTAAAAAGACATTTTGAAATTATTCACAAAAATCTAGTTTCATCAACAGAGGAAGAGAAAAAAGAATACTTTTCGCAGGAGTTAAAAAAATATCAAGCTAAAACCTCCACGATGAAATCGTTTTTTGTGCCCAAAACACATATTACGTCAGCTAGTTTTCAGCTGGTACATTCAATTGCAAAATATGGGAAACCATTATCAGAAGGAGAGTTTTTTAAGGAAGCTCTTTTAGATTGCGGTAATTTGTTGTTTTCCTATTTTAAAGAAAAAGATCTAATTATAAAACGAATAAATCAACTGTTAAAATAAATTTCATTAACCTTATATTAATTGCTTAAAAATTATATTTGATTTCTTTTACTTTTGAATTTAACAAATATTTGAAATTAAAATTGTCACTAATAAATTTAAAAATTTCGCAATTTTTTATCCAAAATTATTAAAAATTAAAATTAAACTATCTTAATTTAATCTTTATTACCTTTGAATTTTATTTAAAAAAGTAATTAAAATAAAGTATTAAAAAAAATATTAAAAATATTTAAATTTTGTTTATTTAATATTTTTTGTTTATAAATATTTGTATATTTTCTTAATTTTTTGAAATTTATAAATTATTTTAGATCTTTTTTCTACTAAATTTCAACTTTAGATTTTTAAAATTAATTTAATGGAAGTGAACAATGCATTCTCACACCAACAAATGGATCTTTATAATAATTTACTTGTGATTTTACAAGCTCTAAAATGTCAAATTACCAATACGAAATGTAATCACACCAATTGTCCTAAATTTATGAGCATTCTTGATCATATCAAAAGCTGTGATAAAGCTGAAGATTGTAATACACGATGTTGTGTTCCAATATATTATATATGAAACATTATTTAAACTGTTTACAAAACAAATGTGTTTGTTTCAGATTTGGCGATAAATCAGAGGATAATATTTTATTTGCTGGCGTAAAGCATATCTTGCTTAGAAATCAATATATAATATGGAGGCGTAAAATGAATCCGTTTCGTCCACATTTACTGTGGCGAATTTCTGAAGAATTATCAAATTTTACGAAAGATAAAAACAGTAGAGATATTTTTTTTCGATGCATCAGTGAATTCGATCAAAACAATTTCGAGAATTCTAAAGGAATTATAATTTACCTCAACAATTTCGCCAAGAATGCCAATGATATTCTCATCAAAATCCAATGGAAACATATCCAATGTCAAAATCCCAACCTTTCCTATCAGGATTACGTGGAACAAATCAATGAGAAAGAGAACATTCAGAAGATTTTCAATTATTTGAAGAGATATTCCACAGACGTTTTGCATAATCGAATGAGATTGGAACCGGTGCCAGTTGTAAACGATATTGAAAAAGAAGAAGTTAAAGTAAAATCGGAAATGATAAAGCATGAAATGAGTGTGAAACCCGAAGTGAAAATCGAACCGGAGCCAACAGACTCACCAGCTAACAACAGCAACAGTTTAACACCACCGAAATCGACATCCCCGCTAAAAACGAGCCCAAGCGTCGCGTGTCTCGATGAGAAACCGAGCCAATCAGAAAAGCTGTGGATTGCGAGCGAATTGGAGTATTTATTCGAACCGCTACATAGCAAGATCTGCCATGAGAAGGACGCAGCAATATTTCTAGCCCCAGTCGACTGGGAGGCCGAGGACATCCCGGACTACCCGAAAATCATTTCTCATCCAATGGATTTATCGACAATCAAGCAGAAACTCGCGAGCGGGGAGTACAAGGAGCCCTGGGACGTCATTGCTGACTATTGGCTGATGTTCAACAACGCTTGGACCTATAACAAGAAGAGCTCGCGCGTTTACAAGATGTGCTCGAATCTCGCGAGGATATTTGAGCTCGAGGCCGATCGGACGATGCAATCGATTGGGCTGTGTTGCGGGCGGGATTATATGTACTTGCCGCAGATCCTGACGTGTTGCACGCCCCAAATGTGCATGGTGGGCAGGGACGCACTCTATCACGTGCTGAACAATGAGGAGGACGATAGCAACAGTAACGGTGGCGATAAATTGGTACCGGAGCTTGCTAGTGATAAATTCCTCTGCTGTGACAAATGTTACAATGATGCCACAGGCGATTCCATTCAGTTAATGCTCAATGATTCCACAACTGCTCTCGTGTTAGTTCTCTTATATATTTGATAATTATTTTCAATTTCATTTATTAAATAGATATTCAATCAATAATTAATATTTCAATCAATAATTAGTATTTCAATCAATAATTGATATTTCAATCAATAATTAATAATAATCAATAAATAATATTTCAATCAATAATTAATATTTCATTCAATAATTAATATTTAAATCAATAATTAATATTTCAATCAATAATTAATATTTCAATCAATAATTAATATTTCAATCAATAATTAATATTTCAATCAATAATTAATATTTAAATCAATAATTAATATTTCAATCAATAATTAATATTTCAATCAATAATTAATATTTCAATCAATAATTAATATTTCATTCAATAATTAATATTTCAATCAATAATTAATATTACGTAAATTCCTCAAAATTCGTCAGTTTTTTTGGATTTTGTGTGATTTAATGCGTGTGCATTATGTGTGAAAATAAAACCGTTAGCCGTCGATCAATTATATTGGTCCGGAAAATACGTTAATTAATAATTTATTACTTTTATTAACTAACTAATTTCTTTTTATCATATAATAAATTAATAAATCAGAAATATTTATTATATTATTATGTTTATTATATTTAAATCAATAATATTTTACTCATTAATTAATTTTTCAATTAATAATAAATAAATTAATAAATCAATAATTATTATTACAGTATTTTTTGGACTATAAGGCGCGCTTAAAATCCTTTTAATTCCTCAAAAATTGTTTGACTTATCGAAGTTTTGTGTCATTTATTGCATGCGGCTTATGTATGAAAACCTAAAATATTCAGTATTATATAAATAAATAATATTTTGATAATTAATGTTCCAGTATTTTGCATCTCAATCAATAAGATATTACTAATTCAATCAATAATTATTATTTCAATCAATAATTATTATTTCATTCAATAATTAATATTTCATTCAATAATTAATATTTCATTCAATAATTAATATTTCATTCAATAATTATTATTTCTATCAATAAATAATATTTTAATAATTATTTTTCCAATATTTTTTTAATATTTTATTAATTACTATATTAATCAATAATTTATTTTTTAATTATTACTATTTAATTATTATCAATAATAAATATCTCAGTAATTATTTTAATCAATAAATAATATTTCTTTAATTACTATTTTAATCAGTAATTAATATTTTAATAATTACAAATTCAATCAATATATAATATTCTAATGATATATCAATGGATAAATATGCATAAATCAACAACATCAATATCTTACCCATTATTTATTGAACCATAAACCCATTCCAGTGCCGTTATTTCAATAAATATTTCTATCAATGATTAATATTTTAATAAATAATTTAATAATTACTATTTTTATAATTAATATTTTACTCAATAATTAATTTTCCAATATTTTATATTTCAATCAATAATTTATTTTTTAATTATTACTATTTCAATCAATAATAAATATATCAGTAATTATTATTTCAATCAAGTAATATTTCTTTAATTACTATTTTAATCAATAATTAATATTTTAATAATTACAAATTCAATCAATATATAATATTCTAATGATATATCAATCGATAAATATGCATAAATCAACAACATCAATAATCTTACCCATTATTTATTGAACCATAAACCCATTCCAGTGCCGTTATTTCAATAAATATTTCTATCAATGATTTATTTTTTAATTATTACTAATTCAATCGATAAATAATATTTCAATCAATATTTCTTTAATTACTATTTTAATAATTGCTAATTATCAATCGATAAATATGCATTATTTATAATTAATATTTTACTCAATAATTATTATTTCAATCAATAATTAATATTTTAATCAATAATTTAATAAATACTATTTTTATAATTAATATTTTACTCAATAATTAATATTTCATTCAATAATTATTATTTCTATCAATAAATAATATTTTATTTTTTAATTATTACTAATTCAATCGATAAATAATTTTTTAATAATTACTATTTCAATCAATTAATATTTCTTTAATTACTATTTTAATCAATAATAAATATTTTAACAATTACTAATTCAATCAATATATAATATATCAATTATCAATCGATAAATATGCCTAAATCAACAACATCAATATTTATTGAACCATAAACCCATTCCAGTGCCGTTAACAAATTGCTGTTCACAAAAATGAAAAACAACGTGAAGGAACGAGAAGAGTTTATCAAATGCAAGATTTGCCTAAAGAAATGGCACAAAGTCTGTGCGGAACATATCGATGAAATCTGGGGCAGCGGATTCCATTGTCCCGATTGCGAATCGAACCGAAAGTTTCCTAAACAGAAAAACGTGCTGATCTCAGCTGAGCTGCCCCAGTGTAACCTCAGCCTGCCATATTGAAGCCCGAATCGACGCCTGGCGCCAGAAAGAGAGCCAGTCGATCTCCAAGGTCAACATTCGGGTGTTATCGATCTCCAGCAAGAGCGCGGAAATCAAACCGGAAATGAAGCGGATCTTTGTGGAAAACGGCGAAATGCCTGAATGCCTGCCGTACAAATCCAAGGCGATATTTGCGTTCCAGGAGCTGTCAGACGGCAGCGAGATTTGCCTATTTGGCATGCACACACAGGAATACGGCAGCGATTGCCCATCACCAAATACCCGACGGGTTTATCTCGCATATCTCGATTCAGTCAATTTCTTCCAGCCGTCCAATCTGCGCACGGATTTCTATCATCGATTATTGATCTCGTATCTGGAGTACTGTCAGCAGCTGGGGTTTATATTTGCCCACATTTGGGCCTGTCCTCCTGGGGAAGGTGACGATTACATATTCCACATGCACCCCCCATCACAGAAGCTGCCCAAGCCGAAACGGTTGCAGGATTGGTAAGTGATATTGAATTTATATCTGAACCCCATTTATATCTGACCATTCAGTTACCGATTATCGATAATAATGTTTTTATATCAATATTTTTTATTGATCTATGGATTTAATACCATTTATTGATTTATTATATATATTTATTTAATTCTTTTATTGATTTTATTCTAATTTTTATTGATTTAATATTATTTTATTGATTTAATATCAATTTATTGATCTAAAAATTTTATTGATTTAATATTAATTTATCGATTTGATATTATTTTATTGATTTAATATTAATTTATCGATTTGATATTATTTTATTGATTTAATATTAATTTATTGAATAAATATTATTTCTAATGATTTAGTATTAATTTATCGATTTGATATTATTTTATTGATTTAATATTAATTTATTGATTAAATATTATTTCTAATGATTTAGTATAACTTTATTGATTTACCATTTTTTTGATTTAATACTAATTTATTGGATATTCCTAATTGATTTATTAAATATATCAATATGTCAATATAATTATTTAGTTTTAATTAAAATATAACAAAATATTGATAATATTGATCCTATTGCGAATATTGATCCATTTCATAAAGAATCAATAAAAACAATTGATCAATAGTGATAATATCAAATATTCATAAGTACTTGCCTCAACCCAAACTGAGCATTTGATTGGTTCTCACTGTCATCACCGATTTTTTTTGCTTCTGATTTTATCAATGTTCCATTCAAATATCGCCTTCATTCACAATTTCAATTATAAAATTCTGAAAATGTCCCTTTTTGTCCCGGGCGCAATTAAAAACTGTTGTCAATTTCCAGCGGCTTCAAATGGAAAATAAATTCCTAAAAAATCCTATTTATATATAACATCAGCTCATTGAGTGATAACGTAAATATTTCAATTATGTCATCATCGGGATTGAGCTGTCGATTTAAGGATTTCTCCGGTGGGATATTTTGGGGTTTTCTTTTCTCTGTTCCTTCCTCATCAATTAAAATCCGTGATAATTCATAATACATTCGGACTTTTTTTCGATTATCGATTGGTTTTACTTTTCTCAATTCCTGGGAGAACCAAGAAACTTTTCGACGATTTAATTTCGGAATCTTCTTAGTTGAATCAAGACGCAACTTTTTTATGAAGGATGTCTCGACTAAATTTACTTGGTTCCCAATGTTCCAAAAATTATTCCTTTAAAACGCAAAATTTCTATCGAACAGAAATCTTTTCGTTGATTTTCATATAAAATAATCTGTGTCGACAAATAACAAATCTTTTTCGTAGACCATGCCTGGGTGAAATCTTTAAATCTAAGGAAAGCACATTTTCATTTTTTTGCACTTAAAAATCAATAATAGCACTTTTTAATCAATATACACAACTCATACTGATTCATGGGGCTAACATCTACATACTACTTCCTCCTCTCCCACCCCCCCCCCGCCATCATCATCATCATAGATATAATATTTACACACATTCAGGTACATCGCCATGCTGGACAAAGCAATCCAGGAGGAAATCGTTGTAGAATATTCCGACATATTTGCATATTCATACAATTCCCAGCTAATGAGCTTATCGGAAATGCCATATTTCGAGGGCGACTATTGGCCGAATGTATTGGAGGACCTGCTGAAGGAGGAATCGGCGGCAGATTTGATGTTGGAGGAGGAATTGAGGGTTCCCAATGCAATTATTGAGAAACCGCAACAGAATGGATTCAGCAAGAAGCGGAAGCTGAAAAAGATCTCAACCAACAGCAACTCGAAACGCCGCCGCCAATCAGATGCAATCGATAGCAACAGCAGCACAAATGGTAACACAAATGGCAACAATGACATCATGAAGCGATTATTTGACAACCTGGAACGAAGGAAAGAGAATTTCTTTGTGATCCGATTGCACAGCCAATCAGACGCATCCAAATTGCCCAATGATCTAATCGATAGCGATTGCAACGGGATGATCCGATTCAACAGTGATCTCATGGATGGCCGTGATAAATTCCTTGCGTTATCCCGTGACAAGCACCTCGAGTTCTCATCGTTACGGAGGGCTAAATTTGCTACGCTTTCATTGTGTTATGAGTTGCATTTAGAGTTGCGGAATGGAGTGATCTATTCATGTAATAATTGTGATGTGGTGCTTGATTCGATCAGGTTTACTTGCAGGGTTTGTGATGAGTTTGAGTTGTGTGTGAGTTGTGTTGGTTTGTTGGAGCATGTGCACAAGCTGTATCGTGTCGCTGCGGCGGCGGGTAATGGTGGTGCTATTGATTCTGGGGCTCCTGACGGTCCTTTGGATGCGGTTCAGGAGGACCTGGGGGCTCAGGGGAGCCTGGGGACTCAAGGGGGACATAGGGGACCCGGGGAGGAGGCTGCGGCCACTCAGCAAGATGAGGCAGCCATCAAGCGCCAAAAATCAATTGGAATCATCAAAATGTACGAACATGCCGATAAATGTCGCGACGCAAGCTGCAAGATCCCGAATTGCGTCCGGTTCAGAAGGATCCCCGATCACACCATCGATTGTGCCAAAAAGAACGAGAGGATGTGCAAATTCTGCAAGCAGATATTCAATATCATCCGGGAACATCAGAGGGACTGCAGGAACACTGACTGTCGCTTGGAGGTCTGCGTTAGGAAGCGAAACCGTGGCAACAGCAATCAGACGCGATTGTACAATCTGGCATCAGACAGGAGGCGGATGCAGTCGGCAGCAGTGACAACAGTGGCTATCAATCCAGGTGCAATGGTGCCGGTTGCGGTGCCTATGACTGTGCCGATTCATGGCATTGCCCAGCAGCACCAGCCACAGCAACATGTCATGCTTACAGCTCCGCCACAAGCAACAGCCAATCAGCACATGGATCACAGCACATTCCAAACTGATATCTATGTCATACGGTCATTCATTGAACAAATGAAAAGGGATCCAAATATCATTCCACAGGATTATGAAAAGCGATTACTGGTGTTCCTGAACTCGAATCCCCGTTACAAGGAGGCCTGGAAGCAACACAGCCTGCAGCGCCAGCAAATCTCCTATCAACAGCAGCAACAACAGCAACAGGTTCAGAGGTTTCCCCAGGCAGTATTTCAGCCCCAGCAGCAATATTACCAACAGCATGTTCACCCCATGATGCAACAATATCGACCGTCACCACAGCAACCGCATCAGTCACAGCCGCCACCACAGTGCTATGTGATCCAGACCCGTCCACAGCACCAGCAGCAGCAGTTGCCGCCTGTCAACCAATCAAATCAATTATTCTACACATCCAATAACAACAATACAATCCAATTCCATCAGCAGCAGCAACAGCAACATTCCACCAATTCCAATACTCAGCTCCAAAATTTCCATCCTTCCTGATTCATTTTTATACCATTCAATTTATCTTTGCCAAATCAATTAGTGTCTTTAGTTATCATTATTATTATTGATTGTGATGATTACCGCCTTCGCTATTCTCGTTGTTCTGGGTTTTTTCTAATAAATATCTGATCTTTTATATCGATGCTGTTCTATTGATTTATTATTGGTTGATTTTTTATTGATATCGTACTATATTATTGATTATTATATTATCAATTATTATATTATTGATTATTATATTGATTAATATCATATTCCGGGTGCTATGCAATTGTTTGTATCAGTAGTAATGATGATATTTGGTTGTCTTTGTGATGGTTTTTAACGTGGTTGAATTCGTTTGTTTTCTTTTATTTATATATATATATATGTTATTGTTGTTGTTTTATATGGTGCTTTTGCTCCGTGCCGATGCGACTGTGATTCACTCAGTCACTCACAGAGACATTCACTAAGTGCTTTTAGTACATTGTCAGTTGATTTTCTCGCTACTGTGTACATTTGTAATAATAAATTTTCCATCTTATTACAAATAAATTGACTAGCCGCAAAGCCTGCCTCAAGACAGACATTAAAAAGAAGTAACAAATGTTTAAATCTAAAGAATTCATTTTATTATACATACAAAGTAAACAAGTCCCTACGAACCAGATTTATTGTAAAAACCAGCATCAAAACCTTCAATGACCTATTCAGTCATGAATATGATGAGAAAATGGAGAGTTCTGCCCTAAGATAAAAATAGAAATAAAGGAATTGAAAATTATTTTTGTGTTTCATTGAGCATTTTATATTTCTTTACACATTAAATTATTTTCACAATTATAGAATTTAGGATTCGTTATAGGCAATAAATAAAATTTCTTTTTTTATTATTTAGAAACACTTGCTGACTTAATTATTCCATCCAATCAGGATTGCAGTTGTCATTCCGCACCATTCGCTGTGCACATGATTCATTAGGGTCAAGGATATACAATTGTGCAAATAGCTTAGTTATATCGAGTTACACACAGACCAACTTAGCCAATTATTATTTAAGATTAATTAAATATTTATTATCAATTAATTGGAACAATATACAAAATAAAAGGTATAATGAGTAATTACACGAAATCATCAAAACTTTCCTTATACAGTCATTCCCAACAGTACCAGAACAATCTCTTGAATATCAAAACGTTCAAAAGTTTGTAATGAATTTCTAATAGAAGCGGCAATCTGCAGAGTTGAACGATGTTTACGATATTATCATGAATCTTTAAAATATTAGTTACAATAATTCAGAAAATAAATTATCTGAGGAGTTGTTACTATCTCATGGCTATGCGTTGAACTTTTGTATAAGATTGTGATGTTGACAAATGATGAAGGAACGATATTTATTGGTACTTTTGAACAGTGCTTTTTTCTGGAAAAAAAGCTGCTGGAACGTATCTGTATTATTACTAATAACACTTATGAAGCACGGAGATATGATTCACTCGCTTTGGCGTACGACTGTTTCGAGTGTTCCGTCAGAAAAAGAGCACTGCTTTTGAATATTATATACCAGAGATAAATGAATGTGGAAGATTATTCTGTGAATGTTTGGGCAAGCATTGCTAACAATATACCTATTTGTATCGCTATACCAAATAATTTATCTATGGTTAACGCAGTGGCGTACCAAGGATTTCTGGGGCCCTTGTGCAGATTTTGGGACGCACAAAATATTTGTCGAACGAAGTGATCCGAGGAACCAAACCATAGGCAGGCTTGGGGGAAGGTGATTAGCAACTCTCTGAGTAAATTTGCGCATTTTAAAACAGAAATAGTAGCATTTCGGGTTGGGTTTAAAGGATATTTTGTTACTCCTAATAATATTAAATGTATAAACCGTCCAAACTGTGGTTGCTGTCTTAATAAAAACAAAACAAACGCCAAAGCGTTGCTTGGTTTGATGACAATCGGGGAATTTATAATGCTCGAACGTATAAATTTTACTAATTTTTCGTCCTGGGCTCTTGTGCCGTGCACAACCTGCACAACCTATTGCTACGCCACTGGGTTAACGCCATCATGCATATTACAGAAGATTTTGGAACTTTTACAAATGAAAATAATTATCCTCCTATGTTTCTCCTTATTTTAAGCCACTTTCTCTATAAATACAACAGAGAATATGTTTTCGAAGTGGATAAATCTTGCTTGAAAATGAAATTATAATATTTGAATAATTTATTTGAATAATTTACTAATTGCGCGACCCCTTACCCTCTTCTCAAACTCCATTTCATATAACGATAGGAAAATAATGCAGATATAGGGAATAAGTTAAATAAAGATTAACTTAATTAATAAACTAATTTAAATATTTTATATTAATTAATTTAGAATTTAATAAATATGTTATGTAAATAATAATTAATAAAATTCACTTGAAAAGGCAGTGCCGAAAATTCGTGAGTATCAACAAACATCGATATATTACTGATTTATAGCCCTCAAGATCTCTTTTTAATAAATTTAATGTAAATAATAATTGTAAATATTATATTAATAGTTTAAGTGTAAGTATTGTTGAGGTTTTAAAAGTAAATAATTAAATTATATCAAATCGAATAGTTCAGAATAAAAGGAAAACCGAAATTGAAGGGCGGTCAAGCAGAAAAGTAATGGCAAAACAAGATATGATAAAAACAGAACTATAAAAGTATACAATCAGACACGAAATGGGAAAATGCGCAAACCTGAGGAAGTCGAATAAAGTGAAATATTATCGAAATTGAAGCGGGAAAACGGGAGAGGGGTAGATTATGGGATAGTGAAGACAGTGTGTAAGAAATTGTTAGAAAATGTTTAGAAGGGGTCGTAAAACAGGCAAACAGGCCCGGCGTGAGGCGGGTACGATGCGTGATTTCCACGCAGGCGCCACGGCGGAAAAATACAAAAGGCGGCAAAATTGTACAGAAATTTGTTATTTCCATAACAATTTTTCAAAATAGTTTGCTTATATATTAAGATTTTTATGTTTTTATAATAAATATGAATTAAATTAAAAGTAATAAAGTTATATTGTTTTGTTATGTATGCATTTATCGTTTTTTTACTCTTATTATGGAATGCGAAGGCGGTAATATGCAATTTTCACACATCATCTGAAACTCTAGCGCCGGTGCTGCAGGCAAATATGAAAAAACACAAAATATTGATTAATTAATTAATTGGCTAATGGGAAACCCTAGCTAATAGGAACCACGAGCTAATGATGAACCCGGGCGATGAAGAAAACCTGAGTGTGGCAATTTGGAAGGATAAACAAACGGAGAAGTCAGAGGGCAATAATCCAAAAAGCCGGATAAACGAGGATAAACAAAAGAATGGGAATTACGCAGAGGGTCAACAGAAATATCTAATTAGAGAATGATAATTAAGGAAGTCAAAACCAATTAGGTCAAAAATGGGGCAATTACAACGATTATGGGAATATATAAGGAAACTCCAAATTCAGATCATCGGCAGTAGCTTAAGGTAGGGAAGAAGAAACCGACAATAGGAATTTGAGGAACAAAGTCAAGAAATAAAAGGAATTATAAGAGGAACTGAAGAGTTAGAAAAGGAGCATTAAAAGAGTTCGGAATCAAATAAAAAGGTGAAACTTATTTTTAAGTCGCTCAAAGTTGAGACGTTCCAAAGCGGAGTTCAATCGGAGATTGGAACAAAATCGTGGTTAATTAAAAGTTGTTATTATTTATTGAGAATTGTAAATTTGCTATAAAAAAAATAAACGCTGGGAGCTTGTGTTTATTAATTTTTGGGACACGTGGAGTCAGAGTGACCAACGGTCGACTTTTTAGTATCATAAAACCAAACAGTATAATTGTAATATTATTATATAATTTAAATTAATAAAATGATTATAGAAAGATGTTTTCTTGCTCCAGATATTTTTGGCGTAAAATAATACTTTTGTTTGAATATTGTGAATAAGAATAAATATTTGAATTTAGATGAATACAATTAATACTCGATCAAATCAGTCTAACAACAGAAATTATTGCTTGTTGTGAAAAGGTTTCATTTTGATGTCCTAATGAAATTGTGAAATGTTTAGTTGTTTTCGTTGTAAAACCTCTCATTCAGAACTTGTTTGAGACATTTCCAATAAAATTTAGGTATTTTAATTATTTCTCCTCAAAATAAGACATCACATTTTATGCGTAAAGTTTTATTCGCTAAATTATTTTCATTTTCTTTCTAAATCTTTCAAATTTTAACATTTTTGAAAGAGAATTTTTATAAACTAAAAATTGAAGTTTTTGAAGAATCTTGTTGATATGTCCAGCATTCTTGGAGATTCGCAAATGACAAAGATCTCACAGGAAGTCGAGCAGTTTACATAGTTCTATGAAAATCACAATTTACTTGTTTTTCATAAGATAACTTGAATAAATTTTATCGTTTTTAAAGGTTCCTAACTCAGTAACCGACCATAAATGACGGGAATAAATAAATATTAGTATTTTTTCTTTCATTAGACTTTTTATTCTAAATATATGAAATATGCTTTGATATAAAAAGTAGGGTTACACTGAGACAGATAAATTGGTGTTTATTATAAAGCCTTTCTTGACTTAATAACAAATTTATTTATTGCTCAGGTATGTTAATTCCTCATGGTTAAGTTTAAACAGAACTGGCGGAAAAAGAGCGTCATGCAAGCGTCACGCGGGCTCATTGGGGGAAATATTGCCTAAGGCATTTTATATCTTAAGTTATGTTTTTTTAAAATTTGTGTTCATTAATGGCCTTAGTATTAGAATTTATTATTACTATATGAATTACTATATAAACATATTATTTATTATTGGCTCTTTTTTATTAAATAATCAACACGTCGAGCCCTTTACTAAACCCAGCCAAAACTTGTGTGTATTGAGCTGTTAGACGGTATAACTACGATATTACTACCAAGGGAAGAAAAACAACAAATAAAAATAAGTAATCAAGATAAAGTCAGCGATCTAGTAGCAGAAATTAATGAAACGATAACAGAAAAAGCGCGAAGTAACAGTGAAGACTTTTGATTTTATTTCAGAATCCTCTTAGTTGAATCAAGATGCAACTTTTTTATTAAGGATGTTTCGACTAAATATGTCGCGTTCTCAAGATAGTCCAAAAATATTGATTGATTACACTTTCTTAAATCATAGGAGAACCAAGAAAATTTTCGAGATCATTATTAAAGAATCCTCTTAGTTGAACCAAGACACAACTTTTTTATGAAGTATGTCTCGACTAAATATACTTGGTTCCCAATATTCCAAAATTTATTCCTTATAAACAAAAAATTTATAACGAACATAAATTTTTGTTGATCTTCATATAAAATAATCTGTGTCGACAAGTCTTTTTCATGGACCATGTCTGGATGAAATCTTTAAATCTGAGAATCTTTCAATCTGACTAAATTTTCACATTTTGCACTTAAAAATCAATATTTGCGCTATAACTCATCGATCAAACGCGCAATAACTCGTACTGATTCATGGAGCTCACATCTACTTAGAAAACAGTGAACATATGGTAGACGACGTAGTAAATGGGAATTTGGGATAACCATCAAATAGTCAGGATACTCACAATGGATGAATTCCGGACAAGAGATCTCACATACCAAAACGAGAAATAATGAAAACGTTATACCAGAAGTCAAGAGAGATCATTGAAATTCACCAGCGATGGCTAAAGAAAACAGATTTGCAAGGGAAAATAAAGAAATTATTTGGATTTGATTGCTGATATTTCAATATATCAACAAATGTAGAAATTATAATGAAAATTAGAAATTATAATGAGAGTTTCGCAATAACAATACAATTAAATTAAACAGTAATGGGAAGCCCGAGTGCTGCAAGGAACCTGAAGCGCATAGAGACCCGAGCAATTAGATAAGGGAGAGAATTGATTGCAATAATTCTAAATCTGTAGAAATGGAATAAAAAGGGAGCAGCAAAGGAAGAAACAAGAGAGAAGTTTATCGAATAAGCCAATCAGCGAGCGGAAGGCGAAATACAGTGATAAAAAGTAAAGTTTAATTCTCGTACCAAATTATGCCTTTGTGCCAGCGGCGACCTGTTGTAGCGGTGCCGAATCAATCTGCTGTAGAGTTAGGGTCGATATATTCCTTTGCAGTTGTATTTGTGGAGTAGCGTTCCAATGCAGTGAAGGTTTCCATCAAATATCAATGGCAATTAGCAAGCGGCTATATAAGAATATAAACGGGCGGGATTTTCTCAATATGATTCTCAATATGTTCACAAATTTCCTAGATTTAATCCAGACTGAGGTCAAGCACGAGTTATTTTTAGGGTTGAAATTGATTTCATTTCGGATACGAATAAAATCAATATCTTTAAGCTCACTGTCACACTAAAAGTTCTCTTACTCAACAGATGGGTTAATATTTCAGACATCCGTCAGCAAAGATTCAGAGAAGGATTCCACGAGGAGCCGCCTGATTCTATATGTGATACCTTTTTATTGAATACAGTGAATTAGGTTTGTAACAATAAAAGCGGTAGATTTTGAGTAACTATAGAGAAGACTTGGTATTAGATTAGAAATTAAAATAGATCAGAAATGGATATATAGGCAGAATTTTCGAAATTTACATTGAAAAATATCCAGTAATGAGGACCACATATCAATGAATACATCAATGACGATTTGATAGCGAACAGTGACTTTAGACCTTCTAACGACAGTTCTGAAACCGAAAATGAAAATACAACGAGGAGTAGTTTTAGCAGCATAGCTCACCTGCTCATTGATTTTCAGCCATTGAGTACATCGTCAACATGGTTGCTACCCTTGGTACGCAAATGGTTTAAAGTACAATAACCATGAAGGCGTTTAGAAAGGAGTCGATTCAACAGCCACACGTAACCGTAGCACATTAAAATGACACACCCGTAAGCTCAAAAACTTGCACCTTCACAAGTTGATGCGACAATGTCAGGTTTTTATCATATTTTAAAATACTTAAAATGGGATCTATTTTATTAACCATTTCATTTGCCATACAACTACGCATAATTCTCACAAGACTGAGAATAATTTTTGATTACTTTCTTCAAAATTTTGGTAAAGACAACTAACTAAAAATTCATTTATGAAACACAAATTCGAGAAATCTACATATTTTACAAAGAGGTGACGAGAATTTTATCATAGATGATGAATTTGTTCTTCAAAAGGTCATAAATTTTATTTTATAAAAAAGTAATATATATTTTTATTAATAATTTGAATATATAATTTAGTTAAAATTTTGTAAAACATTTTGTTTTAATATTATTCAATACAATTTTAAATTATTTAAGTTAATGCAAATGTATTGTTTTCAATTTTTAACTAGAAATTGCAAGTTTTCAGTAGAATTTCGTCGGTGGATTTGCACAACAGAATATTTATTCTCAATAATTTGTCTGAAGAATTTAAATCTATTTATATGAATTATTGATAAAATTGATTCAAAGCAAGCGGAAAACATTCATATTATTTCCCTTTTACCAATTAGTGAATGGCTGGTGAGTATCAATCAGATATTAATATATAATAATAATGATAATAATATTGCATAATATTATATTGTTTTGATAATTTGGAAATTATCTTTTTATATTAATGAATTTAATATTTAATAATCGGCTTGCTTGAGAACGCAAGGGGGGGGGGAGGAGAGGGACAGATGGGATTAGGCTGGTTATTATTAATGGGCTTTAATTGAATAATTGATAATTGAATGTAATGGAAGGGATAACAGCGATCAGATAATATAGAAATCAGATAATATATTGGTTATTCCCTGGCTATTTGCTTTTTTCGAATGCATCAATTAATCGAAATGAAGGTATTAAAATTTACGATTTTGCACATTTGAATTCACTTGAAAAAGGCAGTGCTATCAAAATGGGCTCCCATACAACGGATGGCTATCTGATAAACATAAATTTTATATTTTAATACTATAAAAAACTATTTATTTAATTTATTTAAAGAAACTTTTACAAATAAGAAACAATTACAAATAAAGTTTATGGTGTAGAGTTTCTTTATAAGGACCGTAATGTACAGTTATATATTTTATTTATTTTTAAACAAGGTTTTGCAACGCCTTGTGATTTTATTGAGCCCAGGTCGCGCTGGAAAAAGAAATAAAAAAACTATATAGCGATAATTTACTATGGTAAATTGATATTGACAATTAAAAAAAAATTTCAATAAAAGATTTTGCATAACAATTCGATGTTAAAATAAAGACTCAAATTCCAATCATTAACTAAAGATTCAAACTTCCATACAAAAGTAAAGATAAAGTTCAAACCTCAATAACAAGTCAAGGATTGTACTTTTATGCGAGAACAAAGATAAAGTTTCAGATCCCGATAACTAGTCAATATTTTTAAGAATTAATAAGAATTTAATGAACAAGTGAAGGATTGGCGTTTAAAGACAAAGCTAAAGTTAAAGTGTGAAATCCCATTAATTAGTTAAATAAATAATCCTGAGTTCAGTATCCAGACAGAGACAAAGTTTGAAGTCCTAATTAACCTAACTAATCATAAGGTTTTCATTCTTTTTTCTTTAATAAAGGTTCACGTTGTATGACCGTTATTGTTACTACAATATTTCTTATCGCACTAACAAACATAAATACAAACATAATATATATAATACAATACGTATAATATAATACTAATATAATACACACGAATGACGGGGATGTGAGCCCGTCAGATACAAAGGGGGGGGGGTATATCGATTACGTAATAATGACCGATTACATAATACACACACTGTTGCTAACTGACCAATCGCGTGGCTATTACGTAATATGAAGGTCAGTTGCTAACTGACCACACGGTGACCTTTACGTAATACACACATGGTTACTAACTGACCATCCACGTGGTAATTACGTCACACACACATTGTCACTAACTGACCACTCACGTGTCCATTATGTCATATACAAACCTGTAATAAGTACATGAGAACTTAAATGAAAACAATGCTCTCGTGATGCAACGGGTCTCCAAATACCTCAACAATTCTAAATTAATCAATGTGGTCATTGTCAGTAGCGTAACTAAAATTTCTGGGCCCCTGTAGGATTTTCAAAATGGGCTCCCATACAACGGATGACAATCTGATAAACTATAATTTTATATTTTAATACTATAAAAAACTATTTATTTAAAGAAACTTTTTAAATAAATATTAAATATCAATATCGACGGCCAACTGAAATTTCCGAATGAGACTAATGACGTTATCATAGATCAGTGATGGCGAATTTTTTTTCTGGTGGGTCAAAATAAATTTTAAAAAAAATTCAATTTGGAGTCGCGGAGTCAAACTAACTACATATGTATCTTTAAAATTTAAACAATTATTATATTTACTTTTTTGATTACACTTTTATTAAAAAAATTATTCAAACAATTCAGTAAACAAATAAAATATAATTTAAATAAATAATATAAGAAAATTAATGTGAAATTTGCTGCTGGTTTATAAGTTGTTGTCCTTAATCTCACACATGAAGCAGTCATTTCTTTTCCGAGTCGATTTCTTTCCGAGGACTTTATATAATTCAATGAAGAAAATAGTTGCTCACAGTAATAAGACGATCTGAACATTGTTAATACAGCATAAGCTAAAGTTTTCATGCAAATAAATGTATTTGGCATAGAATTCCACGCTTGGAGTATAATATTTTCTATATTTTCTTCTGCTGATTCATTAAAAGAAATTTGGGAATTTGTTAAGTCTATATTTCCAGTAAAATCTTCAAATTTTTTTCTCCATAAAAAACTATTTTGAAATTCTACCAATTCTATTTCTAAATTATTAATATTCAACCAACTGAAGACCTCTAATTCCAAATTTTTAAATTCAATTTTATGAGGATACATGATAAATTGTTAACTAGTTTCCTGTTGCTTAAATTGAATAAATCTGTTTTGAAAGGATTCTCTGATTTCTTTAATAATTAATACATAGTTATTGATTTTATTCTCGTTAACCTCAATATTATTCCCAAAATGCGTTGAAATTTTAAAGTGTTCAAGTAAACGTGGAAAATATTTAAAAGTTTTTATATTCAAATATTTTATAAAAATGTCCAATTTTAACACAAACGATTTAAAATTTTCATACATATATAAAGCAATTTGTCCACGTCCTTGAAGTTTCTTATTAAGCTCATTAAAGTGCTGTGTTATATCACAAAACTTCAAAATATTGCTTAATGTCAATAAATGTTTACATTTCCCGGGTCATAGTTAAGGCTCGTCAGAGGCCAGAAGTTTTAGAAATAAGTGTCAAATAACTTACTGACGGTCACCTACGAGTTACACAGGACCAACTCAATATGAAATAAATAAGAATAAATTATAAGCTTGTGTGACAAGGAAACATGCGTTGATATTAAAAAAACATTTTGAGTAGAATTCATTAACCTGACAAATATAATTTAATATTTTCTCTTATTTATATAGATTATTTGCTGATTTTGTACTTTGTGAGAATTTTGCATGATAAAATTAATATAATTATTGGTCAATGATGACGTTAATTATCACGTCTGGTTGAGCGTTGTTTTTGGAATTGTACTTACATTTATATTGTACTTACTTGTATGTGTGCGCACACAGACACGGACAATGTTTATTGATTTTGCTATTGTGCAATTGTTTTCGAATTTTGTGAGTTTTATTTTAATTTTGAATTGAATTGATTATAAACCACAAATAGATTAAGATATCTAAAATAAAACGCGCCTGTCATACCAATCTCCGATTTGCAACAATCAATGTTACAATAGCGTTTTAATACCACCGCTCAATTCCCCTACTATACTCAGTCATGGTTATAGTCGACATAAAAGTGCTCCAACAGATACTTCTGATCATCTAATGAAAATGCTTTACTCCTGTAATAAATTATTATTATTTTTATTATTATAAAATGATGATTTCTTGGTAGCAGCATTTATTATTTAAAACAATAAAGTGATAATTTAAGCTTTTTGCTGCAAATAATGTATTTAAATAAAACATTTTCCACTATAAGATAGTCCTTGTCAATCTCCTGGAATTTAGCAATTTTCTTCCTGAAAATACATCTCGAACTTTCTTTTATTTCCTTTTTCTTACTTCTCATTGGTTAAAAACATAATATAATTCTTTTTCTGAATTTTTAAAAATTTTCTTTTAAAATTAAAATTAAATATCCTTTAAAATTCAAAATGAAACACCAACCAAAAATTATAAATTATCCCCTAGAAGCCATTTTAATAAAATATTTATAAAATGAAGCTTCCTATAACTATTTATATACGCGATTTAAATATTTTAATAAATGTGTAAATTTTGATTTTTAATTCCTATCTTTAGAAAGAATATTTCCTAAAATTTATATATTATTTTAATTATTATATTTTTTAATTTTTTTAAATATTTTTTATATATTATCAGTTATTCTGAAGGTCAATGACAACAGATCAAATTGATGATTTCATTGATTTCTTCTCTAGTGTTGATTGTTGGCTGTCTTTTTATGATGAGAATTGCTTCTTTGAATCTGACATTTTTCTTTTGGATGTTTCCATTGGCTACGATTTCGATTGAAATATTTTTTCTTTCCTTTCTTGGTTGACATTGTTGGAGATGCCTGTTTTCCACCAGGATGTAGATGTTCTTTAACTCTTTGGCGCAAAGTCCTGAGTGTACTTCCTATGTATATTTCTTTGCATACATTGCACGTGATGCAATAGACAACATTCAATCCAAAAAAATGTCAGATTCAAAGAAGCAATTCTCATTATAAACAGACAGCCAAAGGGCTTAAATTATCACTTTATTATTATTATTATTATTATAAATCTTCGCGTCTCCTGCATAGTACTGATGAGAGCCAAAAGCTCTAAACTAGTCTACTATTGGGATTTGCACTGGGTATCACAAAGCTTGTAATGTTTATCATATTTTATTGTTAGACATCCGTAAAAAATATGTTAATCTATTAGTTATTTATTGAAATATTTATAATTGATGGTTAAATTGTGGATAATATATTGATGGGATATTGATGTTGTTGAATTATGCTTATTTATCGATTGAGATATATTTATTATTGGAATATTATTTATTCATTGAAATATTTGTTATTGATTGAAAAATTATTTATTCTCGTTAGTGGCATTCGTGATTCGCTTATTTTTCTTACTGATGCGTTCTATCTGCCTCTTCTTGCGCCCAGTTCGCGATAATTGCTTGTTTTTTGATTTGGTTTGCGGTTTTGGAGGATTAGGTATTCGCGACCGCGGTATAATAATAATTGATAATATAATAATCAGTAATATAATACGATATCAATAAAAATTCAACCAATAATAGAACAACATAGATATAAAAGAGCAGATAATTATTAGAAAACCCAGAACAACGAGAATAGCGAAGGCGGTAATCATAATAATCAATAATAATGATAACTAAAGAAACTGATAGAAAAATGAATCAGAAAAAATAGAAATTTGGAAGAAGAGTATTGGAATGTTGCTGCTTCTGATGTTGAATAATTGATTTGATTGGTTGACAGGTGGCAACTGCTGCTGCTGATGCTGTGGACGGGTCTGGATCACATAGCATTGTGGTGGCGGCTGTGACTGATGCGGTTGCTGTGGCGGCGGTCGATATTGTTGCATCACGGGGTGAACATGCATGATGTTGGTAATATTGCTGCTGGGGCTGATATTCAATGATATTCAATAATATAATAATTAATAATATAATACGATATCATATAAAACTCAACTAATAAGAAATCAATAGCAAAGCATCGATATAAAAGTGCAAATAATTATTAGAAAAGCCAGGCGAGAATAGTCAAGGTGGCAATTAGCACAATCAACAATAGAATAATTAATTGGTTGTCAGGTGGCAACTGCTGCTGCTGATGCTGTGGACGGGTCTGGATCACATAGCACTGTGGCGGCGGTCGATATTGTTGCATCATGGGGTGAACGTGCATGATGTTGGTAATAACCTTTTGCGGTTTGTGTTGCTGGCGCTGCATGCTGTGGTGCTTCCGAATCGCTTTTGATAATCCTATTCAATGATATTTGGATCTCTTTTCCTTTGCTCAATGAATGCCCATATGTTATAGATATCAGCATAGAATATGTTGCGATCCATGTGCTGATTGGCTGTTACTTGTGCTATTGATGCCTTTGATGATGATAACGGTACCGGTGGCGAAGCTCTCATTAGTCATTGTCATTAGACAATCATATTCATCACATACTACTTACAGAGTCACTAGGAGGTTTCATTCAGAGATGTTTGTAAACCATAAAGGTACATTTGGAATACATCATATGGTAATCTTTTATTTTAAAATATCGTTTAGTTTATTTGTTTAGTTTCCTTACCAATTTCTTTCTTGTTATTCATGTTTTTATATAAAATTACACTTCATGACCCTATTCCTTTTAGTTCTTTTTATGTTTATATAGAAATTTTATAGGACGATTGACACCATTTTAACGTCTAATATGCCATAGACAACCTATTAACCGTTACTAGCTTCGTATCGAGTTGAATTTTTACTATTACATACTTATTTTAATTTAAGGTAAATAGTGAGAGAAGCCGGCAAATACAATCACAAAAGTTCTCAACTGGTGAGAGAGATTACATAGCACACCCCATTCAATGGAAACACAATGACTTTAAATCAAGTATAAATAGACACGTAAAAACAGTTTCTCGCTCTTAAAAATTTTCCAAATTTTGTTTAACTGAGTGACTATTGACTAAATATTTGCCAATCATTTTATGATCAAGTGGTAAGTTAATTTGTGTGTAATGGTAATTGTAAGCAAATATGTTCTAAGCCAGTGATGTCCAACACAGTCGCCACTCGCCACATGTGGCGAATGGGCTATGTGCTTGTGGCGAATGTAGCATTTTTTTTAATGTTTTATCTAATACTTCAATAGGATGTTTTAAGTATCTGCACTCTCATTCATATTTATTATTGTTTAAGTTAATTCCTAATTTATTATAATTTTGTTACAAGTAGTAAACAGAAGAAAACAAAAAAAAATTTTTATGCCAAAATGTGCTTCTTATCTATTTGTGATTACACTTTATCTATTTGTGAAAACGCTTTTTTAAAATTTAAAAACAAATGACATTTTCATCAAAGTAGGCGTTTTTTTGGTTTGTGCTTTTTATTGGTCAATGCTTTTTTATGCTGTCCACTTTATTGTCATTAAAAGTTTTGTTACACAATATACATACAGTTTTTTGGTTTTGTTCCATTACAGCAAATTCTAGTTGCCATTTGGGAACAGTTGAAAATAAATCTATCAGCGACCCTAGAACATTTAAATAACACACCCCTTATCACCAACACCTCTCATATATTTTGTTTTTCTTCTATTTATCTCGGTCTATCATGCTTAGACTTCTGGTTGACTGATTTAAGTGCCTCGGATTCACACGATTGACATTTAGAAAAGATCATTCTACGGTTAAAAAGTCTCACTATAACTGAATCCTTGACAAAAGATTTTTCAATAAAATTGTTCATTATGTAAGATATGTTTGTTTTAATTTTAAACCCATCGAAAATATATTTGGTTTGTGTCACGCAAGTTGTCTCACTTTTATGCCATGAATTTTAATATATTAAAAATATTGGTATATTAACAATATGTTAATTACTTTTAACTTTCGGAACATTAAATTTTTGCACACAGGTCAGTTTGTGTGTTCCTATATTATAATTTTATCGATTTTTTTGATTATAGAAACTTTTAACTTTCGGAATTAGGTGTATTTGCACAATTGTATATCCTTGACCCTAATGAATCATGTGCACAGCGAATGGTGCAGAATGACAATTGCAATTATAATTATGAAAATAATTTAATGTGTAAAGAAATATAAAATGCTCAATGAAACACAAAAATAATTTTCAATTCCTTTATTTCTATTTTTATCTTAAGGTAGAACTCTCCATTTTCTCATCATATTCATGACTGAATAGGTCACTGACATCTCATAGAAGGTTTTGATGCTGGGTTTTACAATAAATCTGGTTTATAGGGACTTGTTTACTTTGTAAGTATAATTAAATGATTTCTTTATTTTTAAACATTTGTTACTTCTTTTTAATGTCTGTCTTGAGGCAGGCTTTGTGGCTAGTCAATTTATCATTTGTCCAGATATTACGTGACCTCAGAGGAAGGATTTTTGTGAAAGATAGTATTTTTTTGCATTGGAGAATTTGAAAATCCAAAAGTACGTAGATAAATAGAATGAATATAACTTATAGAATCAGTCATCCAATACATACCTTCTAGCATAGCTGATGGTGACAAAGTTATGTCCATGCCACCCGAATTTATGACAAAATATTTTGATGAAAACTAGGAATGGATGTTTCCGTTTCGCAACTTGTTTTAATAGCTGTAAACGGCATTCGAGTCTATTGCAAGGTATAAATTCTGGAATTTTTATAATTAACAAATTTCTTTCTAAAAATAAGGTAAATGTCTTGCAATATAACTAATAATAATTGAAATAGCTTTCACAATTTAAAATCTTGCATTGCCAATTGCACGCTTCTGAGTTTCATGGTAGCATTGAGTGTGTGTGTGTATATTGATTGACAGCATTGAGTGTGTGTGTATTATTGATTGACAGCATTGAGTGTGTGTGTATTTATTGATTGACAGCATTGAGTGTGTCTGTGTGTGTGTAATCACTGAGTCCCACACTTAACAGGTCAAAAACAAGGAAAATCTTTGCAAAAAGTTTCTGAGTAAATTTCGAAAACACGGAGATCTTTCATAGAATCCTGTGTGATGTTTTATTATCACATTAGTGTACAATGGTGCAGCGGGCACGCGTGACCGTCATGGACCTTGATATTCATATAGATATGTGGGAGCATTACTGCCAAGCGCCGCGTTCATAAACAAGTGTGCATATCGAATCATGAATATATGAATTGCTATTATCATTATAATAATTGTGCAATCATTTATGCGGCCCCATTCACTGTTACAGTTCAGTATTTCTATAATTATTATATCTCATATTATTAATGTTAGTCACAAAGTTGAGATGAGAGAAGGACGGAGACAATTTACACCTGGACAACATTTATCCCTGGAGACTTTATTAAGCATTTCCATTATTATTATATCCAATAAAACCTTTCATCAAATTCCAGTTTCACCGGAAATATTCTCTTTAAATTGAGACAATTTTCGTAGATTTCAAAGGTAAACGAGAAATTTATTGGCGTAATTGTGCTATCATTATAATAAATGGATAAATTGAATGCCGAGACTTCTAATATTGAGAACGATATTTGGATAAATTGGACCGAGATGACATCCATGATAAGGGGGCCCCTTTGTGGTTGTCAAAGGTTCATATAATACAACTTTAGTATTGCACACAATTATATAAAGAAATCAAAGGAAATCGGCCTGGACAACTCGAATGAAACATTTCCTAGATGAATTGACCTCAATATTATTCCATCCATTAAAACAAAAATGATTCATAAAATTCGGAAATCAAAATGAAAATCAAATACAAAATTTATTCAAATTCAGAAAATAATTTCAATTGTAATAATTGAGTTGCGGTGGGCCGTTGATCTGGATCTGGATTCAACATTGCTTCAATGAACCCTTTCATGTCCTCTGATATATTTGGAGGCACTTCTAGCTTTTTTGTGTCTCGGATTTTGCGCATGGCATACAACCAATGCATTCTGTGATATGACGGGTTTCCTGAATGTAAATCAATGTCACTCATTGTTGATGCATTTAAACAAATAATAACATAATTATCAAAAATTTCGAAATTTACACATTTTATTATTTTAAACAATAACTTGAATTAAACATTCTGAGATCTGTGATTGGTTAAAAATAAATATATATTTTAATATAATATGATTTTAATTT
>CAUHTR010005342.1:0-28891 GCA_959609185.1 Schmidtea polychroa | reverse complement strand
TGGGCAATATTTGATCTTGAAATATTTAATAATTTGCACATTTTAATCCATTTATTTCAAGTCACCTTTCTCATTCTGTTGCCATTCTGGTCAAGAATTTGGCTGAGCCACCACTGTCTTGGATTCTCTGTCTTCTTGAATGTAGTTAAGGATTTCTAAATGTTAAAGACGATCATTTATGTCAACGTCAACACTAGAATTCGAATTATTTTACACTTGACTTGATAGGCGGTAAGAGTAAATGATCTCATTTTACTTCCCTTTTAATTGTAAAATATGATTAATTGAAAAATTAATTACAATGTGTAGCCCACTAAAGATTTGGAACTGTCATTGAGGCGTGTTGTATGATTTAGGTGGCACAGGCTTGACCTATGGTCTAATGAACGTGAAGGGTAAAGAAAGACCTTATATTTTGCGGGACTTCTTGGATACCGTTGTAAAGAATATGTAAAACAAGATGAAATGTCAAAAGTGATTTGCCAAACCTGAGGAAGATAAGTAAAAGCTATATGGATAGTTTACATCTCCTTCCTTATGGGAACATAAAGAATGTAAATTAAAAGTTACTGAAATAAAAGGACCATTTAAAAAAGAAAAGTATTACCATATGTGACTGTTTCGTCGCTGACACGCATGTTTTAATAGCTTCTTTTTCAAATTTGCATTCGACTTCTATCGAATCGTTTATAGATCCAAGATTAGGGTCAATCCAAAAGTTTCCAGAAGCAACTTTCGGATCACTGAGGAAGATATCTCTGCAATGTCGAGCAGGATTAGATTTACTACCGATGGGTCTCTGTATAGAAACCATATTTTTCTCCAATTTATCAATGTTTGAATATAATCTCTTTAGGATGTTGATAATTCCGTTGGTGTCTTTTGGGATTTCTGGATTTTCTGAAACAACATTTTAATATTTATTAAAACAAAACAAATTGAAAGTAGTATAATTATTAAAAATGTATGAAATGAGACTAGTAAAACAAGCGGAACACAAATGATGCCCGTCGAAATTTCTCCCATGTAAAGAATTTTTTCTATAATTTCTTTTTTTATTTGAAAAATGAAGCAATTGGGGTCAACCTTCATTTCGTGAATGACCTTTCACCTTTTGTTTAAAAATTTAATCAGATTTGTTCGGATGGGATTTTGTGTTAATTCTCATAAAAAGAAAAGCAATATTTTTTGTTTAAAAAGATCAAATGTTCAAAAGCGTTCAAAGGAATTAAAATTTATAAATTTGTAAAAATAAGTGTATTATAAAAGGATTCAGGAATTTCAAAGATGTCACATGGGGGGCATATGTTGATTAACACTAAAAGAATGGGGATATATATATACCTGGAAGGATGGTGCCGTCATTTTTGACCGTAATGTAATATTAATGCTTTCTCTCAACAAATTAGGATAATTGAGGCTATTTAAATTAATCACCTGTCTGAAGTAATTTTACAATAGGCAAATCAACGCAAAATACAAACTACGCCATTGAATTTTATTAAGCATAGTGGGTTTGCTTTACCTACAATTTAACATTACATGAGGAACACAGGCCCGGTTCTTCCGTTAGGCAAACTAGGCAGCTGCCTAGGGCCGCCAAATTTGCAAAATGATTTAAATAAACATTAAAAATATTTTTTGAAATTAAAATAAATTATGTAACAACGTCGTTTAATAAATATTTTTAATTATTTTTCACTTTATTCGATATATAATTTTTAATCATTCGTTTTACGAAAGTATATATCAACATTGTGTTCATTTTAATCTAGATCATTTTCAAATTTCTTTATTTTTAATGAATAATTAAAATTAAAATTTGATTTATCGATGTCAGCGTTAAAAGGAACTAAAAAAGATTCTGTTGCTGAAAAACGAAAATAAGTTTTCCTCCAAGTCACTGACATGGTGACATTGATATATCATATATGGATAGAGTAGCCAACATATAGCTGCCTAAGGCCGCCAAATGACTGGAACCGGGCCTGGGAACAATATTTGTGCATTTATCTAATATGAATATAATATGTAAAAAATTGTCTGCAGGTTTAACATAATTACTAACGCGTGTGTAATAACATTTAATCAGCCTGCTTTCTTTAATTTTTTGTTTTACCATATTTAATTTGGTAGGAATTTAAACATCATTTTGTGAAGGTGTCAATTTTTGAGTTAGCTTATTTTTCTTTCTAAATATAAATACAATGTCAATTGAAAAGAAATCAGTGGTGAAAATTGAAAAATGTTATAGTAAAAAAATATTCTTTTTCAGTCAAACACTCACTAGTTCTGATTGAGTATGCAAAGACAAAGAAGAAGAGCTCTTTTAGAAACGCATCAGACATTAAATTAGACATATATTTTTAAATTCACCCCTTAAAATGACAGATAAAAAACACCTTTTTCAATGGTTCTTTTGTCAACACTCCTCCTCCCTCCGTCCTCACTCCTCGACCTCAAGTTCTGAACATTATACCATCTGATATTTATTTCTTACGTATTTTGTTTAAATGCTGACATAATCAATTAAGATCTCAAAATGTTCCTTTGATTAGTTTACTAATAAGTGATTTGAATATAATTAAACTTTGAAATGTTTCACACTTGACAAATGTTACTTACTTGTGCATTGTGTTTATGGTAGCAAGATCTTTTTGATACGTCTTGCACATCATAACAATAACTCAACCAACCAATGAAAACATTGCATTGAAATTTCACAGAAAGATATAAAAATAATCAATAAGTCTGTGGTGCAGAACTATGCCAAACTTGAACCCTAGACGTTTTATGAATATTTTCTCTCTAAGAGATTACGTAACACTGATTTCAAATGGTTGACCCGATGAAGTCTGAAAATGTTAAAGTCCATTTGGTCAGCAAATCAAATTTCAATGGAGCTCTATTAGCACTTCAGTTGTAATTGTTACACGGATCCAGGCCTTTGTGAATATTGTCATTGGTATACGAAAATAAGAATTTATTTTTATACTTTTTGTAGATATCAAGCAACAAAAAATGGAAGAATTGAAGAGAAAAGAGTAAGGCATTTGGAAAATTTCTTCATGTCCTAGATATAACATCCTTATAAGCTACCTTCATGATGCAAGCATAGTAATGCCTTGATATCAACAGAATCAGTAAGATTAGAACTTAATAAATTGGATAATTGAAAATTGGGAAATTTAACAAACTATTTGCTCAGAGAATTTATGAATATTTTTTTCTTGCTTGGATAATTTTATTTAGTAAATATCAGACTGAATAATAAATATTACCAATTTTTTCTTTGTTATCCTCGGTTTTGGCTTCACGCTTAAATCTGGTGCCAGTATTTACATATTTAGAGCTTCCTTCTTGCATATCAACAATTTTTACCGGTCCAGGTAAGCCAGGAGCTCCATCGGGTCCTTTAACGCCCTTCTCACCTTTTAGTCCACCTGGTCCTGAACGTTTAGTTAAACAAAATATCTGATTTTTTTAAAAAAAACCTAAAGGTCCAACTGGGCCTATTGGTCCAGGAGGTCCGTTTGGACCTCTTTCTCCGGCCAAACCTGGGTCTCCTCGCTGTCCTCTTGGTCCAATAGCTCCTTTCGGACCATCTTCTCCCATTGGACCTTCTTTTCCAGAACTTCCAGGTTCACCTTTTTAATCCTTGAGGTCCCTGTGGACCTCTTATTCCTTCAACGCCTTTCATTCCTCTTATACCGACCCCTCCTTTTATACCTCGATCTCCAGTTGGCCCCTATAAATTTCTTTTTAAAATTAATTGTAAAAGATTTTCAACTGTAAAATACTTCACATTTTACGCGTGCTGAAAAATATTTTTTTACATTTAACTAGACATATGAAACGGTTAATTTAACACTAGGACGGCCGGAAATATTTTATACCTTGGAAGGCCAAACCGGTCAATTTGACCGGTGCACATATGGTCCTTATTTTCATGCTGAGATTTCTATGATGCAACTCATTTAGCAATACTTTCTTTGTGCTACTAACACGCTTTCAAAATTTAACTATTTTTATTCTAACAGTAGTTAATTTATTAAACTACTTACAACAATGAAATAAAAATATTTGTTTAGCTGACACAAAGCTACACTATTTTAAACATTGTCTTCGCGTTTATTCAGACTGGTATGTATGCATACTTCATTTCTTGTTTATAAATATTCTCTTGCTTTTATTCAAAGATAGTGCTTATTAAAAGTGTAATTAAGCAAGCATTAAGAGTTCTAAGTTTTGAAATTTGGTAAATTAAAAGAATCAAACGAAAAACTTAACGAAATGTCATAAGACAATATCTAATAATTGTTATAGAAAATCTTTGAACTTCTTGGGATAACAAACATTATAAAACCGTGTTTTCATTAGAATCCAATAATAAATTTGACGTTTCTTATTTTACTGACGGAGTTTTTATCATTATTTTAGAATCAAATATGCCAACTAAAAGAATTGCTGCTCAACGTGCTTTACAGAAGCTATGGAATATTGACGCTGCTCTCTCCGAAGATGAAGATCAGCCTATGGGAAGTGATGATGAGCCCGAAAGAAATGATTCTGACGAAGAGTTACATGAGTGGAACTCTGATGATAATGGAAGTTCGTTAGAAAGTGACAATGAGTCAGTCAATAGCTCAATTTCTTCATTAGAAAATCAGCTTTTATCTGGCAGGGATGGCACTCTTTGGAATCAAGTAGAAAACAATCACGCTATTAGTGTTGGCAGATTCCCTGCGCACAATATTTTTAGTGGAACACCTGGTGTGAAAGCTTTTGCAAAGCGCAAAATTGACTCACCCCTGAGCGCTTGGCGCTTGATAGTCTCTGAGGGAATGCTGAAGTTAATTCAAAAATACACAATTATGAAAGGAAAAGAAGCTTCGTCAGACTGGTGTATCAGTCTACAAGAATTAGATGCTTTTCTTGGATTGCTGTATCTCCGTGGTGTGTTAGGCTTTTGCCGACATTCTATCAATTCAATCTGGTCATCTCAATTTGGATCTCCTTACTTCAGAGAAGTCATGTCTCGGAACCGTTTCCGTGAGATACTGCGCTTTCTTCGTTTTGATGAACAATGTTCTCGACGTCAAAGAGTAGAACAAGATAAATATGCCCATTTTCGTGAAATATTTGACTTGTTTGTTTCAAACTGTCTTCAAGTTTATACTCCTAATCCCTTCCTTACTGTCGACGAGCAACTTTTGCCGCTAAAAAATAGGTGTTGCTTCATCCAATTTATGCCAAATAAGCCTGATAAATTCGGTATCAAATACTGGATTCTCAGTGATGTCAAAACCAAATTTGTCATCAATCAAATGCCATATTTAGGGGCTCACGATAGAAACGAACGCTGTGGATTACGGCTGGGTGATTTTGTAGTCAGGAAACTAATGGAGCCATTTTTCAATAAAGGATACAATGTCTGCACTGACAATTTCTTTACAAGTCTCTCACTAGCTGAACATCTCCTTGTAAATCGAACAACATTGGTTGGTACTGTAAGATTAAATTCACGCTTTTTATCATCAGCTCACTTGGAGAAAAAGCCTCTTTTTGAATCGACTCATTTATCGTGTCAAAACACTGTCACTGTTTCCTATCAAGGCAAATCGGACAAGAAAGTCATTGTCATGTCAACATTCCATTCTACTGCTAGTGTGAGATCTGACGAAAAGAGAAAGCCTGAAATGATACACTTTTATAACAAAAATAAGACAGCTGTAGATACCATGGATAGCATGTTGCGTTTATACAGCAGTAAAGCCGCAACAGCAAGATGGCCAGTCGCTACTTTCTATGATTTGCTTGATAAAGCAGCTCTCAACGCTCATGTTATTTTCAAAGATGCTACGGGATCAACTATAAAAAGAAGGGATTTTATTTTTGAATTAGCTACATCTCTTTGTGAGGAGTTCAAAAGCCGTCGAACAGCAAGTCCCATCTCTGGTGAACTCTGTTCTGAACAACCAAAATTAAAGAAGCGAAAAACTTGTTCTGCTCCTCATTGTCATAACAAATCCGGAGCTATATGCCATGTATGTAGTAAAGTTTACTGTGGAAAACATTCCCAAATGACTGTTAAATGCTTCGGTTGTGTGTAAATTATATTTGGTTTTATATTTTCTAGTATGTAAGATGATTATGTGTGACTTTCTTGTGTGTTTCAATATACCGGTCAAATTGACCGGTTCGGCCTTCCATGGGGATGGCCTCATTATCTCAGTCGTGACAAATGCTATAATTGAAGCTTTGATATGCACAACAAGTTCACTAAAAAATGAATAATTGTCACAAAATATGAGACGTTAATTCCTTTTCGTTTTCTCACAAAATAAAAATGAAATTGCTTAACGGTCAAAATAACCGCTCTGGCCGTCCTAGTGTTAATTGCTTTTGTCAAAAATGGTAAACATGTCTGATAAAGGGGAATCCATTCTAACTGTATATTTCAATACTTGATATGCTTGCTAGAGTCATGTAGTTTTATACTTGAAAATTTTATATTAATCATTTTCTGAAATTTTGAAGAGATCTAAGTTACTTAATCTCAGAAATTACAATGATTTATGCACAGTTATGCATTTCCACCCATACCTTTAGGTTCATTCTTACAACTATATACAGGACTCACTCAGTGGATTAGCAAAAGAAATCAATGCTTTGAGCTTCTCAGATAAAAATTTCAAAATCTTCGAATGAAAAAGTAAGAGAGAACTATAAAATATATTTTTATAATTATAAAATGTAATATTTTCTTGGTTAAAAAAAAACAGTTTTAATTGTATTTAGTATTTTATACAATTAAATTTTTTTAAAATTATTTAAACTTGCTCAAATTCTTTCGTAACGTATTTCATTCGTTCAGAATATTCAGATGTCAATAGGTTTCAAAATAAATTTAGCTTAAGGACTTAAATTTGTAGTTACGTTATTGATTATATAAAATTTACTAATTATCTTTATACTACATCCACTATTAATTTATGCAAATTTATTTTGTCAGTTATGGAAAGAAGAGTAAAGAATGAAGACTGAATGCCACAACTTCAACAAGCTGAAAGGAAGTGGCGGGTTAATGGTAATCTGTGAAGACCCTAAAGTTCAACTTGTTGGTAAGATGCTTTCAAAAAGTGACAGAAACATAGATGACCGGGACGCACGTCCAAGGTTCCAAACAAATAAAAATATATTTTTAACTTATAAAAAAATTAAATTTTTGAATTTTAAATTAGTTATTATTATTTAAATGTAACCAAATTTTAATTTTTATAGTGCAGCATTCAATTAAAAAAATAATATTATAACTTATAATTGTCGGACACTTATTATTTATTTGCGCTAATAATTCAAGTTTGAGTAAAATATCATCAAAGAGATTGCTACGATTCGGAAGCTGCGAAACGAGAGAAGCATAAAAATGTAATAAATGGAGTAAGTCAAAAAACTGAATTAAATAATTCGCAAGTCATATACGTGATGAACAAATAGAACAATTTCGATTTTAGTCTGTAATGGTAACCCCTTTGAGCATAGAATAGTGATGGGAATTCAGAAAATGCAATTGTAGTTCTATTGATTTAAATAAATATATTGTCCAGTGAATTGTGTTTTTGACTTACTAAGCACCTTGAAATCAGTTTATGCTCAAAATACCAAATTTATACTTTGCTACATCCTAGCGTACTAATTCCTTGAATTTAGCTGGTGTCAGTTTCAGTTCCAAGAATCCTGTATCTCACACTGAGTTTTATTACCTACATCAATGATACGCATTTTTTTTCCAACTGCGAGTCTATTTAAATAAAAAAAATTATTCGACCCCACCTAGCAAAATTTATTGAAAAAAATCAAAAAATTTTTAACAAATGTAGTTACACAAAATTTAAAAAATATCTTTTAATAGATATTTCAAAATGATAAAACCAATTTTTTTCGACCCCTTTAGCGTTCCCTACCAAAGATTTAAGCACCGCTGACCTACATGGTTAAACGGAACAAAATAGTTAATTCCAATTTCCATCATCTAAAATCTAGTTGACAAATAGACATTAAAGTTGTAGAAATTAAGTTTCAATTATTGATAAATGATTTAAAATTTCCGAATTAATGAAAATTCTGTAATTAAATTGTCTATTGTGAATACTTAATTGCTTTAATTTCAATTTTTAATCTGATTATATTATTCGACAAATAATATGCTGAAAGGCTTGAAATAAAAATAAATTATTGAAAACTCTATAAAAACATTTACTAGATTAACAAATTAAAAGAAAATTCCAAATTATTTTATTTGATATTTAATTTAAATCCGTGTTTAAATAATGCCAACAAATTTGAATCGAGCTATTCAACTGATGTAAACATTAGTTAGGAAGCAAATAATTCATTTATTTCTCAAATATTACACAATAGCAAACAATAAATAAAAAAATTTCCTTGACAATGAAATAAAAAGCTGTCGAAAAAAAAATTTATGTAAATTGCAAAACAATATTTTTATTTTAATACGAATTTTACGACAAAACAATCAAAAAGAAATCGCAAGTTTTCTGATTCTATTAGCTTATTTAGCTTCTGGCGGAACGACAACAACTGGAATGTGTGCATGATGGAGAATATGGTCACTAACGCTGCCTAAAAATGTACGACGCAACGTGCCTACTCCTCGATTACCTATTACAATAACATCAGCTTGATGATCCTTTGCTGACTTCACTAATGCAGCTCCTGGCTTGGTGTCAACATGAATAAAAGCTTTGGGTTCTAACCCAGTATCTTTCGCTTCATGCATGAATTCCTGGCCCAACTTCTTGCCCTCATTAATAGCATCTTCCATCATACGTGACATGTCATCTAAAACAATTGGAGGTGGCTCCATCATTCCAACTGCTGGAGTAGCATAAACAGGTTCAACTACGTGAATAAATAGCACTATATCATTCTCCTGTTTCATATTTTTCAAGTACCATCGAAATGCTCTTTTGCTATGCTCGCTAGTATCAATTGGAATCAAAATTACTCTTTTAGCCATTTGAATAATTAATGAAAATAATCTATTTCATTTAGAAAATTATTAAACAAATTAATGAATAATCTTACTAAAGGAAATTTGAAAATTAATGAAATTTATGTCTAACGTAAATCCAATATCAATAAATTTATAAATCCAAATTGATTATAAATAAAGAATTGATTAGACAGCTTATATTTATATAGAAATGAAACGACCAATGAAAATCCAGTTAGCGGAAAGTAAACTAGGTCAAAATACAGTACAGTCACGTTGTGACAATTGGGTGTGAGTGTGTATGTGTATGTGTGTATACGACAATTATAGATAATGGGCACATGCATAGAAATATTTTGTCACATACTGCTGATTACAATAGACAGCAAATATTTGTCATTTTATTTTAGATAATTAATAAAGTAATAAATAATATAAACATACCTGTTCGCCTTGCGGTCCAGAAAGACCTGGTTCTCCTAGAGGACCTTGTTTACCCTTTCAATGAATGATAAATGTAACTATAAAGTTTCATTATTATTACCATTGATCCTTGAATTCCAGGTTTTCCAATAGGGCCCTGAGGTCCCATTTGTCCCATTGGTCCTAATGGTCCGGATGGGCCTTGTGGACCAGCTTGTCCTCTTTCTCCTTTACCTCCTTTGATACCCGAACTTCCTTGTTCACCTTGAGCCCCGGTTTTACCAGGTTTTCCTACAACACCAGATTTTCCAGGGGGACCTTGAGCTCCTTGTCTTCCAGGGTTTCCCGGAGACCCAATTGGCCCATCCTCACCCACTATTCCCTGAACTCCTTTAGCACCATTTACTCCAATGGGACCCGGGGGCCCAGGTGGTCCGATTGAACCCTAGAAATTTTATTAATTGATTTAGAAATATTATATTATTACGAAGTCGCCTTTAGGTCCTTGTGGTCCTTGAGGTCCAGAACCTCCCGGAGGCCCTTGTTCACCTGGAGAACCATCATCACCTTTTGTTCCAGGTTCGCCTTGCAAGCCAGAAATACCAGGGACACCTATTTCTCCAATAGGGCCCATTGGTCCATTTTCTCCCTTTTCACCCATCAAGCCCATTGGACCTTGAACTCCAGATGGTCCTTCTTTTCCAGGAAGGCCATTTGGACCTAATGGACCAGTAGATCCAGGAGAGCCTGGAGGTCCAGTTTTACCACGATCGCCCTTTTCTCCTTGTGGACCAAGTTCACCAGGTACACCGGGCATTCCTTGATCTCCAGGATTTCCAGTGGATCCTCTTGCACCTTCAGGACCCTTAAAACCTGTAGGTCCATGCTCACCCATGTCACCAGGAACTCCCGGGGAACCTTGAATTCCAGGAAGTCCTGGACTTCCTATTGGTCCATTTGGACCTTGAGGTCCCTGCAAATTAGAAAATAAAATTAAAAATTTTCCATCGAGAATATTATTAGAAATAAACGAAACCATATAAGAATTTTATCATTGAAAATATCAAATTGCCTTCTTAGTCAACTGATGTAAAATGAGGAAATAAGATTTAATTTTGTTTAAAGGATTATTTCAATTNATAATAATAATAATGATAATAATAATAATAATAGTCTTGAGCATATATTTCAAGGCTTTTAATAATTGAATAGGAAGGAGGAATGAAAAATTTGATTTTAATAATGAAAAATAATTAATCAAGAAATTTGGAATATTTGGAATATATAATACATAAATACATAAATACATAAAATATATAAATTAATAAATTATTAAAAAATGTAAAAATGTACGCACCATGAAGCCTTTATCCCCGGGCTTTCCATTTATTCCTATTCCTCCTTTGTCACCTTTTTGTCCCGCCGCACCAGCTAATCCACTGGCCCCGTTGGTCCAGGTCTTCCATTACGTCCTCTTGCACCCGTATCCCCAATAGGACCAAAATCACCATCCAAACCAATATTTCCTTTTGTACCAACTGATCCTGGAGGTCCTCTTGATCCAGTGGGGCCTTTAAATAATAAATAGTAATGAAAATATTTTAAATTTAAATTTAAATTTTGAAATGCACCGCAAAATCTTATTATTTGTCAGCAATATATTATTCAAAAGTTAGCAACACGAATCATGAAAAAATATATTATTGTATTAATAATTTATTTAATTATTTGCTTAATAATTTATAATAATTTATTTAATAATTTAATAATTGGATTATTAATTTAAAAAATATTTTAAATTAATATAAATTTTCACACCAATATATTGTGCTTTTAACGCATTTTGTTCAAATAATAAAACAATTGACTATATCAATACCTGATGGGCCAGGACCTCCGATCATTCCAGTATCTCCTCGTCCCCCTTTATCTCCAATTGGGCCAATTTCCCCATCTGTTCCTTGTTCTCCTTTAGCTCCATATGGACCTGGAGGCCCAGGGATTCCATCAAATCCTCTATACCCAATGTTTCCTCTGGCGCCAGGAGATCCTCGTGGCCCAACCGCTCCTTTTGCACCTGAATTTCCATCAATTCCAGCAAGACCATCTTTACCAGGATCTCCAGTTGGACCCTGATTTTACAGAAAATTGATATTTAAGTCCATGACAATTAATATATACTCTAGATCCAATGGATCCTCTCTCTCCATCAGAACCTGGATCTCCAGTTGATCCAGGAGCACCAATGCTACCTATCAAACCAGTCGGACCAACTGAACCAGGCTCACCAGTTTCCCCTCGTTCGCCTGGATATCCTGAAGGACCTTGATTTCCAATTGGCCCCTATCATAATAAATTAGAATATTATAAAGTTAATCAATTACTGCTGGGCCGGTTGTTCCAATTGGTCCTGATGGACCTGATGAGCCTTGTAATCCCAATGGACCAGGGGGTCCTGGAGGACCGAGAGGACCCATGTCACCTTTAAGACCTGATGGACCTACACTTCCTGGGCTTCCTCTTGATCCAGGAGGACCCCTTTGACCTTGATCTCCAATATCGCCAATTGGCCCTCTAACTCCTAAATCTCCCTTTTCTCCATCAACACCACGGTTACCAGTAGGTCCATTAGGACCTTTCTCTCCATCTGGACCACTGATTCCAGGTGGGCCCATAATTCCACCAGTTCCCTATTCATTAAAGATGATACACTCAAATCAAAATAGGATCTTAAATAAATTTCTATAATAATTAAACACATGATTATGAAGAAAAAATTATTTTTATAAATGTATGAAATGGATATAATTATTAATTTTTTCAAAAAGTTTGTTAAACTGAATGCTTATTATCCATAAACCTTTCAGATCACCAACGGTTTTCAAATTTTAGTAAATATTATACTTACTTTCAAACCAGCTACTCCTCTACCACCTAGAGGACCCTGTACTCCGGGTTCTCCTTTTGGTCCAACTGGGCCTTCTACACCGGGTATTCCTGCAGGTCCAATATCTCCTTTAACTCCTTTAGGTCCAGCATCACCTGGAATTCCGAGAGCGCCTGGTTTTCCAACATCTCCTTTCGGACCAAAACCTCCTGGTTTTCCTCTTTCACCTTTGTATCCTCTGGTTCCAAATCCTCCGTCATCTCCTCTTTGACCTATTTGACCTGAATCACCTTTAACTCCCTGATCTCCTTTAATACCTAAAAATAAAAATATAAAACCATAGTTTAATAAAAATGATCATACCCGAATATCCTGGAGGCCCATCACTTCCAGGAACTCCTGGTGATCCTTGTCTTCCTCTTCCACCAACAGGACCAGTTGAACCTCTTGGACCAGAAATACCTTCTGGGCCTGGGGGACCTCTAGGACCTGATGGTCCAGATAATCCCATTGATCCTGTTGGTCCCACTTCACCTTTAGACCCACTAGGACCTTGGTTTCCTGCAGGTCCACTTGGACCCGGTGGTCCTCCAGCACCTCTTCCTCCTTGGAAACCTAATAATCCGACTTCACCTTGATCTCCTGGATCACCAAAAACTCCTCGTGGCCCATCTTCTCCCATGACCCCATTATCTCCTTTTACGCCTATTTGACCGAAATCTCCTTTACTCCCTCTTAAACCTCTTGGGCCAGAATCTCCAGGTTTTCCATCTTTCCCCTAAAAATATTGCACTATTTAAATTATAAAACTTGATGTTACTTTTAATCCTGGTACTCCGGGATCACCTCTTTCACCATCATTCCCGGATCGTCCCTAAAACAAAATATTGAAAATCATATAGAGAATTCAAAGTCTTAAATATATTCAATAGCCAAATAATGAAATATAATCCAATCAAATCATCTATTTCAATTACATTAATAAAATTGAGTAAATTAATATTATCTAACCGATCCCCCACGTCTTCCTTGAGGTCCTGAAAGTCCTCTAGGCCCTTGAAATCCTGTATCTCCTGGTGGACCATTTTCTCCTTTAAATCCGAACCCACCTAATGAACCATCTGGTCCAGGGGAACCAGTAGAACCTCTTTTCCCTCGAACTCCTTTCATAACCATCTAAACTAGTACCATAATTTATTACTTCCAACAGGCGTTACCATATGGTTTATTAATGAATTCCTGAAATTGGCTTGTCGGGCAACATCATTGCCACCCGTACCAAGATTTAAGGGAATGATAAAAACCTGTCCCTGTGGACCAGGTGCTCCTCTAGCGCCACTTAATCCAATACCACCATTTTTACCCTATCTTTAGATAAACAAATTTTATGAAAATTAAGTAAAATACCGCATTTCCTTTTTCTCCCGGTTCTCCCATATCTCCAATTCTTCCTCGTGTTCCCTAATTTTTTAAAAATATATTAATCATAATAATATTAATAATAATAATAATAATAATAATAATAATAATAATAATAATAATAATAATAATAATAATAATAATAATAATAATAATAATAATAATAATAATAATAATAATAATAATAATAATAATAATAATAATAATAATAACTATAATAATAATAATAATAATAATAATAATAATAATAATAATAATAATAATAATAATAATAATAATAATAATAATAATAATAATAATAATAATAATAATAATAATAATAATAATAATAATAAAATAATTAAATAATTAACCATGTTTGCATCATCTGGCTGAAATAGAAAATATAGAATAAAAAAGGTAAAAGATAATAATTAATGAACCTGTTGATTCATCATAATATCGTGGGATCCTGGACAGTCTTGCGTATATATTTCACATTGTCTATAAGCGGCTTCTTGCCCGGGAACAACAAACAAATCTTGAATGACCCCCTATATATGATTTATTAAACATCTCACAAGAATTGTTTACAAACGGTATATCCTTGACCTAAAAGTTCCATTTCTCCCGACACAAGGATTTCATCACTCTCCCTTGTTAAAGGTACAACCTCAACCATTTGACAATCTACAAACAACTTGACAGTATTTACTGCCACCAAGAGAGCCACCCGATGCCAACTAAAAATTCAAACATTAACCTTCTTTTCATTTGACAATTCTTTCCTACCTTAAATCATCCAATTGCGTTTTAAATTCAATCGTTTGTGTGATACCCCCAGGTTCCCTGAAATGGAACACAGTTTTTCGGCCGATGTTGAAACCCAAATTCAATTGCCCAGTGATATCATTGACGGAGAAAATCGTATCAGACGACAGCCGGTCAACTTTGGCAGTCAGAAGGATGGAGAAACTACCTTTCAACCTTTCCGCTAAACATAAGGTTTTTAATCTTTATCATTGTATTATTTCTTGACTTTTGTATCTTTCAAAGTAAGGAAAAGAATAGGAGATTCAAGGCAGTGCAATATGAAATATTTTACCATTCCATTTTGTGAACGAAAATTCAAAATACATGTTAAAGACCCTACCCTCCCCTCCACCCTCCTTCAATGAAGTTTAGGTTTATGCGGTTGTGCAAAATATAATTTTACGCCTGAAACAAATTTCCCTCTTACCTCATCTTAACCTCGACCCATATTATCACACTTGCATTGAAAACGGAATTATTTAATAACAAAGAAGCTTTATAAAAACCTTCATTTTCATATCTAACAGAGGAGAGGGGGGTAGCTGTTGATTTTTTACGTGGAACTGAGCAAGCAATGTAAATATATAATTCTCTAATCAAACATTTCTATATTATCATTTCATATTTATAAGATATTTTATTTGATAATATTCGGTTGGCAAACCTCTTTTAGGACAATTTATACATAGACCACATCAAATCACCTAAAACTTAAATTCTTTTTGCCAAATAATTCAATTAATTATATTTTGTAATTAATAAAAATATTAAATTATTTATATAAATCATCTACATGAAATAATGAGATTATTTACAATGATAAAATGTCATTATTATTATTATTATTATTATCATTATTATTTATTATTATTATTATTATTATTATTATTATTATTATTATTATTATTATTATTATTATTATTATTATTATTATTATTATTATTATTATTATTATTATTATTATTATTATTATTATTATTATTATTATTATTATTATTATTATTATTATTATTATTATTATTATTATAGGAGGAAAATAAGCAAACAATTGGGTAATTAAAATTATTGGATTGTCTCTAATTACTGTGACCTAAGTAGGCAATATGATCATTAATAAGTCTAAAACTCCAGTTGCATTGCGTTCTGATCTTGTTTATCAATATACATGTAATAGATGTACTGCCACATACATGGGGGAGATTCCCTGTCATATCTATATGAGAGTTCATGAACATTATTAACCAAAGGCATTAACCTATATTAATGAGTGCAATGAGGGCTGTATGTTTTAAACAGGCATTTATGATTTAAAACATTTATAAAACTTTTTTTTAATAATTATTGGGAACATGTAATATGTGAAGCTTTGTTGATAGGATCATTGAATCCGAAAAAATTGTGTGAAATTTCTTTAAATTTATGGATTGTGAATAATTTTAAAATTATTTATGTTATAATTTATTTGAATAATCTATTCCATCTAATTTTATTTTGTCACTGATTAATTATCAGTATTATATACAAATTACTTGAAATTAATATTATTATTATCAAATGGATTTAGTTTTCGGATGAGTCACTGAATAAAGTTTTTAAAGCAATATTTAATGAAAATTACAATGTCAGATTTGTTTCGATCGTGCTTGTCTCTCATCCGTATCATGTAAGAAACTCGATCCCACCCTGGATCTAAATCCTGTAACTTTGTCACCAATCCTTATATATGATCACTTTGCCACCAGATTGCATAAAATACTATAAGTTTTATAATGTTTTAATAATTGTATATAAATGCATTTAATATCTCACAACTTCATCCCGGACAACAGGAAAGCGTAAATACAATTAAAGTTTGCAATGGCATCCAATAATTTACTGAATAAAATTAGCTGAAAATGAAATTGAAATAAACTCGAAATTCGTCTGCCATTAAATATCGCATTGAATATTACTTTATAAATATATATTATATTATTTAGATTAATTATTCGCTAATATTAATATGATTTTGTTTTAATTGATTAATTAATAAATTGTTGAAAATATTTTTATTAGGATCAAAGAGAAATTACGGAAATGGTTAAAACAAAATAACTAAAATACTTTTAAAAATGAAATTGGACTTCAAATGTAAATTAGCCTCAGGACCAACAATGTAACCGAATTTTGATCCCGGCATGGAGCACATGCCGGTCTGAGTCTGGACGAATGGACGTTGGCCGATTTTGATGAATTGTAAAATATCCCCATGACCTTGATGAAAATTGAAAATGAAAAACCAAAATTCTCCTATGGGAGAAATTCAGTGAAGAAAAAACGATTACTTGACGTTCGGTTGTGACTGAGACGAATTCTGGAGGTGACCGAATGGACTGCCAGAGAGAATAAAATGAACATTAAATACATTCCAAAGACGTTGTTGGGCTTGATGATTCCGCCCATAAATATCCAATTATTGTTTTAACGGTTGAAATGAATTTCAGAATTTATTGTTTTAATATTTTAACTATTTATCAATAGAATCAAACCCGATAAAATGGAAATTGGGAAATATACAGTCGAATCCAATGTTAAGTTTGTAATGCTACCGACACAACCGAATGATGACATTTGCAGCGAGATTCATGCGCTGGAGATGGCGAGAGCGAGAGATTGAAAATATGTATGGAAAACTCGCTGGGAAATGTCAGATGGTGTGGATTTTGTGCGATTTATTCTCTCTCCCTCTTCACATTTATCGTCCATTCGATATCCCTAGCAAATCTCTTACATTTCTTTACTTTTTTAAATTCTCCCAGGAGGAGAAATGTCGATCGACGAAATATTTTTCTGTTCAAAGATTTTTTTTTCGCATTTTAAATAGGTTAATCCGAATTTATAAGGTTCCAATATTTGGGATCTTTCAATGATTCAAATGGGAAAATGGACCTCAACATCCCATTTGAGCACAATTTCATTCATATGGTTAAGTTTTATATTTTCAAAGCGGCTTCCATTTCTAGGACAAAGATGAAATTAAAAAAATAAAAAGAGTAAACAATATTTTAATGAGTCATTTCAAATGTGATAAAACATTGAAGGTTCAAACGTCCATCAAGAACATCAAGCCATATAGACAGACATTGGTGACCACTAGTCCACCTACTATTCATATAATTATACTTTGATACAAGTTTTGTTGGAATGAACTCTTTCTTTCAAATCGAGTTCTTCCAAAGCCCGAAAGATGACCAAATGATTTTTAACAAGAAAACCTTCCAATTCCTCTGTTTTGGAGGTGACATTGTACCCTAAATATTTTAATATAACAAAATCCAATCCTTAAAAGGTGAACTTGGACATACTAAAATGCCTACTGGAACACGTATTAATAAGCGCATTGGGATGTGTACTGGGACGCTTATAAGAACACCTATTAATACGCGCATTGAGTCACGTACTGGAACGCTTACTGGAACAAGTCATAGGACGAGCATTAGTATACGTACTGGGACGCTAACTATAACACACATAAAGACGCGATTTGTTAGGCTTACTAGAACACGTATTAATACGCGCTTGTGGGTGCGTAGCGAAATGCTTATTAGAAGACGTATTTATAAGAGCATTGGGATACGTACTGGGACGCTTACTGGATCACGTATTAGTACGTGCATTGGGAGGCGTACCAAAACACTTATTAGAGCACGTATTATGAAGCATTATGCAACACAAAATGAGCCCTATATGATATTCGTAAAGGGTCCGACACATATCTATCCCAATTGAATTGTAAAGAAATGAGCATTTAATATTAAATGATTTAATAATTTGAAATAAAATAAAATATTTAATAAACATCACAAATCATTTTTTATGAAAGTTGTCAGCAAGATACGAAGGATGTCATTAAAAAGGAGTCACTGGAAAGCCTGAAATATAACCATTGTACCTGAGGTTGGGTCCAACAAAATGGACAAAGTTTCACTACTTGAAAGGTTTGTGCGCTCATTAGTAAACACGTCTAATGCACTGACATTTCCCGGCTTGATCACATTGAGATCGTCAATAGTAAAGGATGATGTTGAAGTTTGATTTCCTAAATTCAAAATTGCTATGGCCAATTGCTGATGGCCAAAGACAGGACTCATTGGTTTCATCCAAAAGTCTAACTTACCAATAGTTTTGATAAATCGACCTTGGATTCCTAATTTATCCTGATTGATGGAAATAATGTTCTTGTTGGTGAGAATAGATTTCGAAGCTTTGGAAATGTTTCTCAAATCATTCGACATAATAAGTGGACCAGCAAAAATCGCCCACATCATCATTTGGAGTTTCTCCTGATCAAAAGTTACATAGTTATTACCAAGCAACAGCATATCTGGGTCATTAAAATATCCCGGGCGTGACCATGACGCGAAATTATTTTCATTCTTTTTATAGAAATTGATTACACTTAATAGTGAATTCCAACTACCATCAATATCATTAAATACCCTAGCCATGTTTGTGGTCCGTTCGAGAAGAGAAATCCTCTCATTTGACATGTGTTTCACTCCCATATAGAAAGGCCATTCAGCATTGAGAAATATTTGTCGCCCAGTTTCATTTAGAAATTTACTGAATAATTCAATTCCCCACGGTTGCATAAACGCAAAACTCCAACATCCATCAAATTTTACATAATCAATCCCCCAACTGGCAAAGGTAAAAGCATCCATTTTCAAGTGACCCAAACTACCAGGATAGCCTGCACATGTTTTCAAACCAAAATCTTCATAAATTCCAAATTTAAGACCCTTGCTATGCACATAGTCAGCTAAATATTTCATTCCTCTTGGAAATCTTTCAGGATCCGGCATTAAAGACCCATTGGCAGCACGATTCTTTGCTAGCCAACAATCATCAATCATGACATATTCATATCCAAAATCTTTGTATTCTACAGCCATTTTGTCGGCCATGACCATAATAAGATTTTCACTGATGCAATCGTTTGGATGGTCTTTGCAATCAACTGTGCACCGATATCGCAACCATGACAACCAGCCCATGGGAGGGGTCCGGCCTACGCCATTGTCAAGACAATGGCATTGTAATAAGAAAAATGAAACAAAAATGTATATGAACATCATTAATGTTGAAAAGGCAAATATTTTATGACATATTTATTATATTTATATATTTATATATAGTGTGAACGTTGACCCACTTCTACTTATATGTGACGTTGGTTCATTATTTGATATATTCACTTGACTAACATCATGATCCTAGATAGCACACAAATACAGATTGACCATATGACAGGATCCAAGAGGTCAAGCTGGCCATTAACAATACTTTACCTTGTACATTCCTCATCCAGGAAATTACCAAAGTATGGCAATACAAGTGCTCAATCAGTGAGAATTTAATGAAAATATTTAGGAAAAAATTCATCATGTTGAGATTGTTTAAATTGACAAGAAATAAAAATTAAATATTCAGGCGGCCTCCAATTAAGCAATTTAATGCAAGGATTGGCGATGATTGTTATTTGACAGTTGAATACTTGTTATTTCTCTATGACAATCAATCATACTGCCTTACGCATTATTGTTTTAGTAAAGAACTCTTGGAGTCAGAAATAATTATTTTTACTGCCTAAACTATTTAATAACTATTTACCTAACCTGTGGGGCAAGTTTAGGCCAGGCTTTTACAGGTTTAGAAACCGGCTTTCGAGTGATTCTGTAACCGTAAGAATGTTATAAAAAATGTTACAAATTTGACAGTAAATGTGTGACATCTTCATATTTTATCTGAAATTATTTTTATCCTTTTACTTTACCATTTATTTTCCGAATATGAGATTTCGTGCAAATTCCCAAACTCGGCAATTTAGAGAACATTTAGGAAAATATTACTTTTGTTTTCAAAGTAATTATTCAGAGCAAACAACCAATGATGCGTGACGAATTGTTCGCATCATATCAAGACGCTCGAGAGGCTTTAGATTCTTCCGGATCTCAGATAATTATGGAATTCTGAAATTTGACGCAGAATTAATTGCGTTGAATTGAGAATTAGTCGAACAAATTATTCCGTGACAATAATTTAATTTTGATGGTGATAATAATAATAAAAATAATAATAATAAAAATAATAATAATAATAATAATAATAATAATAATAATAATAATAATAATAATAATAATAATAATAATAATAATATAATAATAATAAAACAATAAAATGATAATTTAAGCCTTTTGTCGCAAATAATGTATTTAATGAAAAAATTTCGACTATAACATAGTCCTTGTCAATCTCCTGGAATTTAGCAATGTTCTTCCCGAAAATATCTTTCAATCTTTCTTTTATTTCTTTTCTCTTAATTCTCATTGGTTCTAAATATAATATATACTTTCTTTTATTTTTTTTATTTATTAAAAATTTTTGAAATTTTATTGAAAATCAAAATTAAAAATAAAATAAAATAAATACCATTTAAAAGTTTCAAAATGACACAAACTAAAAATTTTTAAATTTTTTTTATAAAGCTTCTATAATTAACTTCTAAAAGCCTAATAAAATATTTCAAAATATTTTAAAATAAAGCCTCCAATAACTACTTATATACGTTATTTAAATATTTCAATAAATGTGTCAATTTTGATTTTTAAATCCTATCTTTTGAAAGTATATTTCCTAAAATTTTCTATATTATTTTAATTATTACTTTTTAATTTATTATATATTTTTTTAATTTCAATTAATAATAATAATAATAATAATATAAACAGTACAAGCTTTGTGATACCCAGTGCAAATCCCAATAGTAGACTAGTTTCGAGCTTTTGGCTCTCATCAGTACTATGCAGGAGACACGAAGATTTCTCTTCGCGCCAGGTAAGTATACAATATTGTTGATTCAACTCTATTGCATACTTTCCCCGGTACACTGGAAATCACATCGCTTGCAAAATAGCTTGGTCACAGAAAAAATCTCTAAACTTGCAAACATGGCGTATGAAAAATCATAATCACCTCTGCGGACTAAAAAATTAGTCGATACATCAATATCACAATAATTCTGCACACAGACGCGACAAAACTCAACAAACAAAAACTGTCAGTCAGAGGTAGACGTCATTCCCCCTCTGACTGGTCGAAACAAATAATAATAATAATAATAATAATAATAATAATAATAATAATAATAATAATAATAATAATAATAATAATAATAATAATAATAATAATAATAATAATAATAATAATAATAATAATAATAATAATAATAATAATAATAATAATAATAATAATAATAATAATAATAATAATAATAATAATAATAATAATAAAATAATAATAATAATAAAATAATAATAATAATAATAAAATAATAATAATAATAAAAATAATAATAATAATAATAATAATAATAATAATAATAATAATAATAATAATAATAATAATAATAATAATAAAAATAATAATAATAATAATAATAAAAGTATAAAGTGATGATTTCTTGATAGCAGCATTCATTATTTAAAACAATAAAATGATAATTTAAGCCTTTTGTAGCGAATAATGTATTTGATGAAAAAATTTTCAACTATAAGATAGTCCTTGTCAATCTCCTGGAATTTAGCAATCTCCTTCCCGAAAATACATTTCTATCTTTCTTTTATTTCCTTTTTCTTAATTCTCATTGGTTATAAATATAATATAATGTAATGATATACTTTCTTTTTCTGGATTTTTTTAAAAATTTATTATATTTTTTATTTTTTATATATTATCAGATATTTTCAAGGTCAATGACAACAGACCAAATTCATGATTTCATTGATTTCTTCTTTAGTGTTGATTTTTGGCTGTCTGTTTTAATAATATAATATAATAATAATTATTATTATTATATTATATTATTAAATTAACAATTGCACAATGAAAAACTGCCAGACACCAAATGATACGTGCTTTAGAAAAAACCTCGTCTATTGAATCACGTTCAATGTATGGAATGAAATCTACATTGGAAGTACACTCAGGACCTTGCACCAAAGAGTTAAAGAACACCTAAATCCTGGTGGAACATCCTCGATAAAGAGACATCTCCAACAATGTCAACCAACAGAGGAAAGAAAAAATATTTCAATCGAAATCATATCTAATGGAAACATCCAAAAGAAAAATGTCAGATTCAAAGAAGCAATTCTCATCATAAACAGACAACCAAAGATCAACACTAAAGAAGAAATCAATGAAATTATGAATTTGGTCTGTTGTCATTGACCTTGAGAATATCTGATAATATATAAAAAATAAAAAATATAATAAATTTAAAAAAAGTAAAAAAAGTAATAATTAAAATAATATAGAAAATTTTAGGAAATATACTTTCAAAAGATAAAATCAAACTTGACACATTTATTGAAATATTTAAATAGCGTATATAAATGGTTATTGAAGGCTTTATTATAAAACATTTTGAAATATTTTATTAGGCTTCTAGAAGCTAATTATAGAAGCTCTAAAAATTTAAAGGTTTTAGATTTTGTCATTTTGAATTTTAAGTGATATTTATTTTCTTTTAATTTTAATTTAAATTTTAAGTAAAATTTAAAAAAAAAATCCAGAAAAAGAAAGTGTATCATTATATTATATTATATTATATTTATAACCAATGAGAATTAAGAAAAAGGAAATAAAAGAAAGATAGAAATGTATTTTCGGGAAGGAGATTGCTAAATTCCAGGAGATTGACAAGGACTATCTTATAGTTGAAAATTTTTTCATCAAATACATTATTCGCAGCAAAAGGCTTAAATTATCATTTTATTGTTTTAAATAATAATAATAATAATAATAATAATAATAATAATAATAATAATAATAATAATAATAATAATAATAATAATAATAATAATAATAATAATAATAATAATAATAATAATAATAATAATAATAATAATAATAATAATAAATGAAAATCCAAATGAATCGTATCACTAACTGGAAAATTGTTACCCCTCATTAAATAATTTCCATTGAAATTTACGACAGTTGAAAATTTTGTTAATAAAAGAGATAAAACCTTCTACACAGGAACTGAAATTATCTTGATAAGCATTGCCCTATTCAATTCCTCCGCTCAAGGCACCAACTGACCCCCAATTAATCACATTAGGACTTTCAATATTTGACAATAAATTAATTAATTTATTGTTTTAATTCTTGTGAAAATAATTATTATGTTGAGCAATTCTGGGGGATCCTTAGTAAAAATAAAATTTCAGTCCAATCAATTAATCAAAGTTGTCAAAGTGATTGCTTGCAAGGATATATGGGAAAATTTCGGGAAACATTCAAATGGATACAAATCCTAGCTAAATAGACAGCGGCAATGTCATTCATTGCATTGAAAATACATTTCATTTGGTAATATTTCCTTTCTAGATTATTTTCATGGTTCAGGCAGATTCATGTTGTTATTTACAACTACCACATTGTTTATCCTCTGCCCTCTCCATCTCGCATTTCCCTCTCGCATCTCCCTCTCGAATCTCCATCTCACATCTCCCTCTCGAATCTCCATCTCGCATCTCCCTATCGCATCTCTCTCTCGCATCTCTCTCTCTCGCATCTCTCTCTCTCGCATCTCTCTCTCCCTCTCGCATCTCCCTCTCGCATCACTCTCTCGCCTCTCACTCTCGCATCTCCCTCTCGCATCTGCCTCTCGAATCTCCCTCTTGCATCTCCCTCTGCTCTCTCCCCCTCTTCCCACCTCCACAATTCAATTCAATTCAATCATATTTAATTAAAATTAATTAAACAGTTGATGTGTTAGTACGAGACATTCAAGCGCAAACTTTTAACCGATTGAATAGAAAAATATTTTATTTATTTCATTTATCTTTATTTCTATGAATTTCAGCTGACATTTTAATTGGTGAAATTTTCCTATTTTCTAATTTTCCATTTTCACTTTGAAACTCACTTTATGAATTTGATCAAATGTTATTAGGAGCTTCATGGTTGTCATTATTCTCATGCATTTCTGTGAGTATTTCCCTCTGATCCTATAGTGGCATTCCATGTCTCAGGCCTCCTCTTATAATGCCTCTCAATTTCTCCATTTGTTGAATGATGATTTCGCTATACCAAGTTAACCCTTAACCTTCCAGATACCCTTTACCTTGTCTACATGTATTATTCTAGGAGCTTGGTACTAACGGTTTGGTACTAATCTCATAGATCTAAAGGCATTCAAGGATCCATATTGACAGTTTATATTTCTTGTTGAATAAATTATCTCCAAAGCCTGTCAAGATCATTGGAAGGACATTGGATATAAATCTTGCAAGAATTCCATTTCGTCAGTTATATTTATAATAAATCAAAAGAGCAATTAAAGAAGGGTAACAAAAATGAAGGGGAGAAAACATTTTATCATTGCAATAAATGGGATTTTCATGGAGAATTTCCCAAGGGGATTTACAACTAAACTAACTAGTTTATTTAGCCCTCCTGGCGATTCATTGTCGACATAATTTCACAATTCGTTAGAGAATTCCTCCAGATTTCTCCCACAGATTCATTGAGAGAACTCTAATCTTTCTTTTGTGTTGTTTTCTCAAGATTTTCTTTAGAATTTCTTTATCAGATTCCCAGATATTTATCTTCCCTAGATATTCGGAACTTTCAGTGAAAATATGAGAAATTGTTTTTTCTTTCATTTTCGGGCAATTTTACAAGAAATCCAATAAATTTCTAAAAAGTATAATTTAAACAAAATATTAAAAAAAATTATTATTGAAGGTTTATCCAATATTTTTTTGAAATAAATATATAGAGCTTGATTTAATTACATTAAGTGATTTTGTCAGGGAAAAATAAAATCAATTATCGAGATCAAGGACAGGCGAACATTTTTATGTTCGCTTTTATCTGCCGCGAATTCGGCAACTTACTCACAAGTATTTATTATAATAATTATAATAACAATATTCATAATAATAATAATAATAATTATTATTATTATTATAATTATTATTATTATTATTATTATTATTATTATTATTATTATTATTATTATTATTATTATTATTATTATTATTATTATTATTATTATTATTATTATTATTATTATTATTATTATTATTATTATTATTAATACAAAAACGCCAACTCAATAAATTCAACATAAACGCGATATATTTCAATTGTACAACAATCTTCGTCAGGCCGCAATCTGGATAATCAATAGTAAGACATAAAATATGCAATATCTAAACAAATTAACTAATAATAATCATCTCCAAACTGTATCAAAATTTTTTTAAAAAAATATTTCAAAACAACATTTTAAAAAACCAAACCATATTTTACATAGCCCCACATACATATTATTTTAAAAATTAAATTTTAATTTAATAACATTTAACATTCAACATAAAATTAACAAATTTAAAAAAATTACATAGTTTACGAAACACAAACATAATTATACCACAAACACGACTCCCAACCTTCATCCTTCAATTACTTAAACACATTCAAAATCTCCGTGGAACGAGCAACTTGATCATTTATTTTTGGATTTAAATATCTAATCAACAATACCTCACATGTTACTCGTTCCCAATAATTACTTAAACCTTTTGAAATAATTTTAAAATCAGAGATACCTATTTTTTTACTGACACATTTCCTAACATGATTACTAATATTAGTCAATCCTTTTGGTCGACAGTGTTCAAGAACTCGGGTGCAGAGATGACGAGAGACTTATTATTATTATTATTATTATTATTATTATTATTATTATTATTATTATTATTATTATTATTATTATTATTATTATTATTATTATTATTATTATTATTATTATTATTATTATTATTATTATTATTACATTATCATGCTCATCCTCATACGGTGAATTCCTTTGATCATGACACCTTTGATGGAAAACAGGTTTATTAAATTATTATTATTACTTGTATATAAATAAAAAAATCCTCGTGTTATCAAGTTCTCTAATATGGCGTGCTAATTAAGCTTTAATACGGTATGACAGTTGTTAATTGTCGATTATTTACATATTCTATAAAATTGTTTTGAATTTTTACTATGCTAATTAGTTTGTTTAACTGGTTTTATTTAGACCGATAAACTCTAATTTGTAGGAAACTGATTGGATTTCATAGAGATCCCACTTGACCAACTGAAACTGAGGGATTCAGCAACACAGTGCCCTTACATATGAAACAATGGCAACCACACTGGACTCCTTATATTTGAGGTGCCTTTAAATATTAAATACACTACAAAACTAAAATTAATTGAAACTTATCCACGGTCTACAATATGAAAAAACTTTCCAGATTAGCAATACTATCGATTGAAAATGAAAGAGCCAGAACAATTGATTACAATGATAAAATTGATGAATTTGTCACGAAAAGATCTAGAAATATTGCTTTACAATTTCTCTTGTATTATTTTTTAATTAAAATCAATAACAATAAATTCAATAATTCCAAAACACAGAGCTCCGACAAGTTACAGCATGGCGTTGGAACTCGGAAACAAAATTGATGTGAGTTTGAAATTGAAATCCTCTCATAAAGGGTTTAGGCCAAATTATTTCTAATACTCAATGTAAATGATAAAAATTCATTTGTTTTACTGGATTACTTATTTATCTATTAATTGTACCGTATTTGAAAATGGTATTGGGAGGTGTAAGCTTGTTATAAAATCGAGTTTTATACAAGATAAAACGCCTGAAGAAATTATGAATGACATGGAAAGAGCTTAAAAGGTGAAGGGTTCCAACTAAATAAAAGTTTGGATGACCCATGAAAGTAAATTAATTAGTTTACGATACAATAATGGGTTTTACCAAGTCTTGTTTGGCCGTTCTACCTCAGTAAGCTAATCCACCACCTTTCCGTAACCAAACGGTTATTCCGAATTCAATACGGAACGGACTGCTATAAATTCCTGATAGAACATAAAATATGACATCTCCTGATTAATGGGTGGGTTATAATTAATTAATCTGTCTACAAATCACAGGGAAATATATCAATTTCTGATAATAAATTCCTATTTCGAAGCGTGAGGGAAACACAAAAAGAAATATATTAACGGATGGCCATAGATAACATACAATTGATAGATTCCTTATGTCACAACAGCTTCCTTGATCATCAAATTAATAAATTAAATATAAACAGACTTCCCCAAGATATATTTGATAATTGGTCTCTGTCCTAGAAAATATATTTCCTTCATGGATTGAATTCCTTGCGGAATCTTTGCTTTCATGGCTCAATGAGTTGACAGTTAAGCATGAAATTTCTAATACAAGACTAAGTCTATAGCGTATTTAGCTTTCATCACTCTTCACATTGAATCGGACCTGATTCTTTCAGGCTACATCAAATATCACCGTTCCGCATATGCATAATAATTATTCAATGTGTATAAATAGGAGACATTGGAATACTAAGTCACTAAATATGGTGTGTCACTCAACGTGCTCAAGTTAAGTAAACAAATGTGACGGTATCATAACATTTTGCATTGGGCGCAGATGTGAACACTATACTGAGCTATTTGAAAACTAATTCGTACGCATCTAGACCAAAAATAACCCAATTGATGCGACAAATATAGGGGTACATATGTGTACTAGGAGTAATAAAATATATAAATTTAATTTATTATGTACTATTGTGATATTCAATATAGGCTTCCAGTGGAGAAACTCCATTTTTTATGATTTAATTTCAAGATTATTGGCTTTGATCCCGGTAGGTTCGGAGTTTCAAACATGGAAATGATGAGAGCCAAATAATCTCGAAACTAATTTGCATTAGAAATTGATTATAAATTGACATTACGTTTTGTAACACTGAGTCTTATTATTATTATTATTAATGTTATTATTATTATTATTATTATTAATGTTATTATTATTATTATTATTATTATTATTATTATTATTATTATTATTATTATTATTATTATTATTATTATTACTATTATTATTATTATTACTATTATTATTATTATTACTATTATTATTATTATTATTATTATTATTATTATTATTATTACTATTATTATTATTATTATTATTACTATTATTATTATTATTATTATTATTATTATTATTATTATTATTATTATTATTATTATTATTATTATTATTATTATTATTATTATTATTATTATTATTATTATTATTATTCATTACAAATTGAGTAGCTGTCGCAGTGTGCATTAAAATGAAGTCTAAAGAACCCAAAAATATCAAAATGATGGAACAACGAGACCCCCCCCCCCCCCCCCCCCCCCCC
>CAUHTR010005341.1:0-15150 GCA_959609185.1 Schmidtea polychroa | reverse complement strand
ACAAAATAAAGTTTATTCTTCATGACATACACTAAGGAATTGGCAAATAAATACAAAGATGAGAAAATGGACATCATAATCCCCACAAAGAAAGACATCCAGCATGACTATCACAGCATAATATGCTACTTAAATCCCCAATGCGCTAGTGATCTAATAGTAAACAACAAGACTGGCTTATTCAAGAGAATGAGAATGGATGCCCTTGTTAGATTGGAACAAACTATCTGGCTAATACATTGGAACGGAGGTCATTGGACCGTTTACCTTGCCCAAAAGAAAAACCAGAACTTCGATAATTATGGACCCAGATAATCAAATGTCCGAAGAACAGAAGAACACAATCAAAAGGAAAATGGATAATATTCTCAGAATAACAACCTCAAATGAGGATACGGAATTCGAACTGATGAATATCCGGAAGTATCCAACACAGACCAATAAATATAACTGTGGAGTATTCGTCATTCAGTACATAATGAACTTCCTAGAAAATCCAGAAAATGCAATATTCAGTATGCCTGATTCCGATAAAATCAGAGACCAAATAACCCAAAGTATCATAGACGACATTAAAAGATACAAAAATTGCTCAAACAAGGAAAGGAAAGAGGATATTGAGGAGGCAGTGAATCAATTTGGGCTCCACCAACTATCAATAAATGAAATCCTCTACTAGTTTAAAAACAAATACTAAAAGGGTCAAAAACCAAAAAGAGCATACAGAACTGAAAACAAAAAACTAACTCTCTGCTCCTACCAAATACAGAGACTCTACACATTAAACTCCGGCAGAGCAATAAAAGAAATTCATCAAGACTCGAACAAGGTCATAGACCTAACACCAGCGTCAATGGATCTACATTTCACGAAGACAAAACCTCCCAAGTTACAAGACAAGATCACTATCACAGACAGAAAACCCGAATGGGAATCTTTGAAAACAATAACAGAAAAAGATGTAATCATTGCAATAAAGAACAGCAAAGACTCGGCTCCAGGAGATGACGGAATCCCAATCATAGCATGAAAAGATTGGATAATGGAAGATCCGCTAACACCAATATCCAATAGAATACTGGAAACAAAGAAAATTTCCGATTCATGGAAAACCTACACTACAAAATTGATAATAAAACCAGGAAAAGATATCCAGGCTCGAAATCCAGGCAACTGGAGACAAATAGCGTTGATGCCAACCAGCTACAGAATCTTCATGAAAATATTAAACAGAAAAATTATCCAATGGATCCAAAAACACAGACTTATATCAGAATGGCAAAAATCAGTGAATATAGCCAATGGATGCGACGAACACAATTATATAATAGTCCAAAAGGAAAAATCAAATAGAAAAAGATACAAGGCCAACAGAGTCACCTTGTGTTCCTGGATCTTGCGGACGCATTTGGTAGTATACCACACGAAATTATATCGCATACTCTTCAACAAAAAGGCTTAAACAAAAACACCATAAACCTGCTGCAAGAGTCCTACAAAAACTGTCACACTATATACCAAAGTGGAGACACAAAATCCAGCGAAATTAAACAAGAAAAAGGTGTCAAACAAGGATTCCCATTATCCATGACAATCTTTAGCCTCTGTATTGAAATATCTAATACAAGTTGCAATAAACAGATAGCAGGAAAAATTAAGTGTCCTAGCTTATGCAGATGACCACGTCTTAATGGCACCACAACCTCATTTGATACAAGAACTGCTAGACATGATCGTAGGACAAGCTAAACTAGCCCATCTGATATTTATACCAGAAAAATGTGAATATTATATCAACAAAAATGACAACGTTGGCTGGGAAAACAGCATTTACCTCAACTGCATCAAGATCAAAAAGGTAAACGAGGAAAATCTATACACTTACTTGGGGGTCTCAATAGGAAATACTAAAAAAACGACCTGAATGAGATCTTCCAAGAAGTGGAAGCCAAAACAACAAGCATATTCAAATCACTCCTAAGAGCTCAACAAAAGATAGAAGCATACAACACCTTCCGTCATTCGAAATTCATATTTATTTTTACAAGCAGAGGAAATAACAAAAACCCAAGCTGAAAAATTCGATGATAAAATTAGAATGATGATAAAAGATAAGGAAGTGTTAAATCTACAACAGAAAAGCCCACTAATGGATGCCATCTTCTTCTCCCCTAAAGAAAAAGGAGGAATAGGCATAACCAAAATCGTGGATGAACAGATGATTGAAACAATAGCAAGATTCCTAAAACTGATAAACAGCAAACATACAGCAATAGTAAAAATTATCACAGAAGAACTGATTGATGTAGCCGAAACCAGAACTGAAACTCCCATCAACTCACTACCAGAAGCATTGAAGTGGCTGGATGGAACATATGAACAAAAAAGATCAAGCTCAGCCAAAAAAATCCCGGCTCGATAGAATAAAAAACGCAATCACACAACTGTACAAAGACCACAATATAAAGGTTACCTTTATAATTAGAAATATAGGTACAGGATGCAACATCAAATGCAACTCACAAGAAAAACCCGAAGAAGTTCTTCCACCTTATCTAGATGGAGCCTCAAAGAAACTACACTGGATGATTCGTGAGGCATACTTTCAAAAATGGACAGAAGCCAACTGCCAAGGCCATATTCTGAGATTACCACAATCAGAATACACAGAATGGAAAATGCCGAAAAACATGAAAGACTACGAATGGAGATTCATAATTAAGGCTCGAGCTAACATGCTTGACATAAATATGAAACAATCAAACCAAGGAGGCAGATTAGGCAGCACAAAGTGCAGAAACTGTGAAAATCCCCACTAATCATCCATACATGTCCTAAACATATGTGTGAGGAACCAGAATAAGGACCAACAAGCACAATGAAATACAAAAAGCACTGGAAGAAATATTAAGAAACAAAGGAATCAATTTTGAAACAGAAAAAAAACCAAAAGAAGCGAAGGAAATGTTAAAACCAAACATTGTAGCCAGATTAAAGGATCACATAATGATAATAGATGTAAAATGCTCATTTGATGACCATCCAACCATTGAAGCATTAAGAACAAAAAACCAAAACAAATACAGAAAATTAGCACAAGACATCCAAGAAGCAACAAACACATATACAACAGTAGAAACATTCGTGGTATGCTCCCTCGGAACATGGGACAAACGGAATAATGGTGTATTCAGAAAATTGGGACTCAGATATGAAGAGTACATGCCCATAAAGAACAAAATGATAGTTAGAGTGATTAAAGGCTCCAGAAAAACATATGAAAATCATCGGGGCTTTTATCAATAACACAAGAAAAACGATAATGGATGATTGTGCCCGTATCCTTTAAAATGGCACACATGAATATTAAACACATCATACAGTAGCTCGCCTACTGTATTTGGCCTAGCATATTTATTATGCTGATTTTCGTTTTCATTAATAAATTTTTGAGTTGTATAATATTTATTTCTTCTTGTCAACATCTACATCTAAAATATCAACCGGATACCTAGTACTAAACCAAGTACTTCCTAACAAATACCAACAACTATGTACGAACAAATAGAATGATCTTTAAAAGAAAATCCTCTTTGTTGTGGTTTGGTCCTTCTTTGCTGATGAAGAATTATTGTCATTGCAGCTAACAACATTAATGGTTCGTGGGAATTAGTTCGAGATAGTGGTGTTTCATTATGCTGAACTCTAGTAGCTGACTTATTCAAATCTTTCGTAATTTCAATATTGTTTGCCCTACAATAATTGTATCCATCTGAATCGATAATCACCAGTAGTGACTGAAGGATTTTCTTTAATTCTTTTAACAACTTATTGATAGTTTTCGTCATGAACATTGAAGCCGTTTACTTCAATGAAATAATCATTTGCTAACAGTCCAGCTTCGAATGCTGGAGAATTCGCTTCGACGTGACCGATAAATTGACCGGGTTTATTGACTTAAGAACGTAAATTAAATTCATAGCCTTCAAAATCATTTCTTTTCAGAAGAGTACCCAATCTATAAACATTATCATTTAGAATGAACGACTTAGCTTTATTGAGAATTTTATTAAGGTCAGGTTTCCGTTTAGCCCAATACAGATTATATACAACAATTTCAGACTCTGGTTGATAATTTCTTTGGTGATTTAATAAAAGGTTATTAATTATCAGAGGCTGATGCACTGACTCCCTTAATGGTATCGCAGCTATCGGTCCGGTTACTGATAAATATATATCTGAATGTGCCATTAATAAAACATCTTGATCATCGTCAAAAAATGTAAAATCTAAATCATTCAATGAATTTGAATTGGAAGTCCATTCAATTTTAAATTGTTTCCAAAGAAATTTATCTTCAATGAAATGGATCCCTGGTGGAATATTTGAAACCACGGATAAACTGTTTAAAGATGGTATTGAAGATAATTCCATGTGGTTGAAATTTAAATGAAATAACAATAAGAAAGTTCAAATAATCAAATATTCAGTAGATAATAATCAAAATTCTTTATTCAGTTCTATTCAAATTATATGACTTACAAAAACTTAATATTAAAACAACATGTTTTTCTTAAATCAACATAAATGTTTTTAAGAACTAAACAATAACAAAATTTTTTTTTTAAACTGCTTTCAGAATAATTTCAATAAACTTTTTTAAAATTTTTTTTGTACTTATTAAGCGCCTGTAAAATCACTACACTCTTCATTGAACAAAATGATACACATTGGATGAAAAATTAATAAAAATGCAATTGATAAACTGACTTCAAGGCACCAGTACTTTTAAGATTTTCCAATAACTAGGTAAAAATTGAGGAAATTATTGTAAAAATAACATGTAAAAATTTAAATAATTCAAAACAGTAAATAAATATCATAAAAAGGCAATTAATGGACAAGAAGGAACTTTTTATTCTAGTCATTAATAATCCAGTAGATATTTATCTCATTATACATCATTATCCAATCTACTATATCACACCTTAACCGATCCCTTACCAATAGACTATAATTCTACCCCCTTTAAGCATCAATATACAACAGAATTTCCACCAATTTGTCGTAGATCTCTCTAATTTACATATTAAATTTATTAAAACCCATTGGGAATGTAAAATATCTTCAAAAATATGAATTTTTTAAATAATTGTCACCGACACTCAATATTCATTAATTGAAATAATTTAGTAGCTAAATATATGTAATAAGAGCCCTCTAAAAGATCAGAATTGACTAAAATCAAGATTATCTACAAATCAACAAAAATATTTTATCCAATTTATCACCAAATACCTGACTAGAATTTATAATTTCTCATTGTCTATTTTCTCATAATTTTTCACCGATTCCACTAATGATATTCAAGCAATTAGCATGATATATATTTCAAACTAAATCACAAATTTATCTTACCATCATGCTCTTCATAAAGTTAACTGGTTTCCTAGCTTAAGATCAAAATATTTTAAAGTTCATCAAAATATTCTTAAAAAATTATATAGTTATTGAAAAAATCATTTTGGCAAATTCAATATTATTAAAGACATCATCAAAATTAAATATTTTATCCTATCAGTTGATTACTGTAATTAATAATCTACCTGTCATTAAAAATAATTTTTATTTAAAATTAATAAAAATACTGCTATTTAACAAAAAATTTAATTAAAATCATCATTAAAACCGTAAAATTTGATATATTCTTTCAATCAACATAAAATTCACAAAAAATGATAGAAATTCACTTGAATATGTCCTAAAACCGGATAACATAAACTCTAAAAAATTTCCAATTAGACACCAAAATTTGCTTAATCATTCAAATAAAATCTAAACCTTTTGAAGATAACTGAAGATAACTCAATCAAATTTATCATTGAATTAGTCAAATTATCACAAATCTAGATGAGAATTTTGATAAAAAAATATTCAAAAGTGATAAGAATTATTATTGAAGCGAAAATGGAAAGATAATTATTCTTTAACCAAGGAAATGGAGATAAAACTAACAATGAAAATAGTATTCGGAGGTAGTAAGAATCTTCATTAAAGTGAGGAAATAGAAGCGGAATTTTTCATTAAACAGATTATTCTATGATGAATTAATAATAAAATTAATAAATTCAGAAGAGTGAAAATCCTCATTGAGATAAGTGGTAAAATTATTCATTAATGGATTATAGTACTACGGGAGGTATAATTACTAAATGAAAGGGAAAATATACTGAGGAGTGTTATTGATAAGAAAGGATAAGAATGAATATATATTAAGTATTAATTAAATTAATTAAATTGATTTCACAAAATATTATCAATTCCATAAAATTATTTAGTAAATTTGTTGAATTTTAAAAGAAAAAATTGTGGAGGAATATAAGTGAATAATTATTAAGGAGAAAAAAATATAAATAGTTTAAAATTGTGAAAAAAATATTAATTCATACAATATTAAAGGACTTAACGAAATTCCTTAATTTCTCCATTAATTCCCCACTGTTAAGGTTCGGCCGAAAAATAATCAGGGTTTGGGGTTCCACCGACAAAAAAGGTTTGGGAATCACTGATGTAGACTGATATTTGATTTGAAAATACCAGGACCCATCGAGAGCCAATCACTATAGTCAGAAAAAAATATTACGTAACGTTGCTTGGTTACCGCAAAATAAGCAGTGAACAGCAATTTTTTTTCAAAGGGGGAGTAGGTTTATATTGGATGGTAATGCTCTTGCGAGCTACTAACTACATACTATCACTAATGCAGGAAATACGTATTTAATACTAACAGATGGGTCACCATAAATAGTTTCCATAAAACAAATAAAAACGGATCTGTTATGTAGCTGATTGTTTTGACCTTTAGGCCACACAATGTTCTTTTTATATATTATTTTTAATTATTTTATTTGTTTTCTTTATCCTTATCCTATTTAAATTATAATTACTTTTTTTACTTTTATTATCTTTAAGTAATTTATTTTTCACGTGTATATAAAATTTTATTGTTACTACTATAAATTTAATATTGTAAATTGAAGTCCTTACTATATAGTAATCCCCTAGAATACTTTACCAATAAATTCCCAACACGCTATTAGTTGTTTTGGTTACTCAACTTTTTCTGTTTCAAAATAGATTTAATTTATTGAAGGGTGTTGAAAAGGTCCTCGACATTACCAAGTCATGTAAAATCGGATGGACCGTTGAGTGTTACCAGATGAATGTTTAATGAGCAAATTGCTCATATTTGTCATTGGTTGCTTTATATAATTCTGAATTGAAAGTTGAAAATATGTTTCCTCACGTGTCACAAAGGTGCGGATAACATACAATTTTAATTGGATAAAATGATAATAGTGCTCTAAAATTATTTTATTTTACTACAGTTTATTGGTCCTATTTGTTTACAAATTTATTGTAATTGGCTGTTTAGTGCCGAGCGCATTTAAATATGATCCTGGCTCACAAACTCCAGTTTGTATAAAAATGTCTCACATAATACAAAGAGATTATTTTACAAAATATTAGGTAGACTATAATATTAAGAAGGAAATAAAAGAAATAATAACATTCTAATATATCCAATAACTGACAAAGTTTTTACTTAGAAAGTTTAAACTCAGCGTATTTACATCATTCGCCTCCATTTAATTTCTCATCAAAATCATCTTGAACATCAACATTGTCTTCTGGAAGAGTCATCAGACTTTTCACTGTCTTTTTCATTGTCACCTCGTTTTCGTTTGTCATTGTCTTTATTGTCATCAGATTTATCTTTGTCATCATCATCGTCATTTTCATCTGGTTCATCAGCTGTTGCTCGTTTCAAATTTCGTTTTGATGCTCCTTCGTTTAGATCTACTCCAGCTTGTTCATCAGAATCATCTTGAGAATCAACACTTGGCTTCTGGAGAGTCATCAGGTTTTTCATTTTCAGCTCGTTTTCGTTTGTCATTGTCTTTATTGTCACCAGATTTATCTTTGTCATCATCATCGTCATTTTCATCTGGTTCATCAGCTGTGGCTCGTTTCAAATTTCGTTTTGATGCTCCTTCGTTTAGATCTACTCCAGCTTGTTCATCAGAATCATCTTGAGAATCAACACTTGGCTTCTGGAGAGTCATCAGGTTTTTCATTGTCTTTTTCATTGTCACCTCGTTTTCGTTTGTCATTGTCTTTATTGTCACCAGATTTATCTTTGTCATCATCATCGTCATTTTCATCTGGTTCATCAGCTGTTGCTCGTTTCAAATTTCGTTTTGATGCTCCTTCGTTTAGATCTACTCCAGCTTGTTCATCAGAATCATCTTGAGAATCAACATTGGCTTCTGTAGAGTCATCAGGTTTTTCATTTTCAGCTCGTTTTCGTTTGTCATTGTCTTTATTGTCACCAGATTTATCTTTGTCATCATCATCGTCATTTTCATCTGGTTCATCAGCTGTTGCTCGTTTCAAATTTCGTTTTGATGCTCCTTCGTTTAGATCTACTCCAGCTTGTTCATCAGAATCATCTTGAGAATCAACACTGGCTTCTGGAGAGTCATCAGGTTTTTCATTGTCTTTTCATTGTCACCTCGTTTTCGTTTGTCATTGTCTTTATTGTCATCAGATTTATCTTTGTCATCATCATCGACATTTTCATCTGGTTCATCAGCTGTGGCTCGTTTCAAATTTCGTTTTGATGCTCCTTCGTTTAGATCTACTCCAGCTTGTTCATCAGAATCATCTTGAGAATCAACACTGGCTTCTGGAGAGTCATCAGGTTTTTCATTGTCTTTTTCATTGTCACCTCGTTTTCGTTTGTCATTGTCTTTATTGTCATCAGATTTATCTTTGTCATCATCATCGTCATTTTCATCTGGTTCATCAGCTGTTGCTCGTTTCAAATTTCGTTTTGATGCTCCTTCGTTTAGATCTACTCCAGCTTGTTCATCAGAATCATCTTCAGAATCAACACTGGCTTCTGGAGAGTCATCAGGTTTTTCATTTTCAGCTCGTTTTCGTTTGTCATTGTCTTTATTGTCACCAGATTTATCTTTGTCATCATCATCGTCATTTTCATTCTGGTTCATCAGCTGTTGCTCGTTTCAAATTTCGTTTTGATGCTCCTTCGTTTAGATCTACTCCAGCTTGTTCATCAGAATCATCTTGAGAATCAACACTGGCTTCTGGAGAGTCATCAGGTTTTTCATTGTCTTTTTCATTGTCACCTCGTTTTCGTTTGTCATTGTCTTTATTGTCACCAGATTTATCTTTGTCATCATCATCGTCATTTTCATCTGGTTCATCAGCTGTTGCTCGTTTCAAATTTCGTTTTGATGCTCCTTCGTTTAGATCTACTCCAGCTTGTTCATCAGAATCATCTTGAGAATCAACACTGGCTTCTGGAGAGTCATCAGGTTTTTCATTTTCAGCTCGTTTTCGTTTGTCATTGTCTTTATTGTCACCAGATTTATCTTTGTCATCATCATCGTCATTTTCATCTGGTTCATCAGCTGTTGCTCGTTTCAAATTTCGTTTTGATGCTCCTTCGTTTAGATCTACTCCAGCTTGTTCATCAGAATCATCTTGAGAATCAACATTGGCTTCTGGAGAGTCATCAGGCTTTCCATTGTCTTTTTCATTGTCACCTCGTTTTCGTTTGTCATTTTCTTTATTGTCATCAGATTTATCTTTGTCATCATCATCGTCATTTTCATCTGGTTCATCAGCTGTGGCTCGTTTCAAATTTCTTTTTGATGCTCCTTCGTTTAGATCTACTCCAGCTTGTTCATCAGAATCATCTTGAGAATCAACACTGGCTTCTGGAGAGTCATCAGGTTTTTCATTGTCTTTTTCATTGTCACCTCGTTTTCGTTTGTCATTGTCTTTATTGTCATCAGATTTATCTTTGTCATCATCATCGTCATTTTCATCTGGTTCATCAGCTGTTGCTCGTTTCAAATTTCGTTTTGATGCTCCTTCGTTTAGATCTACTCCAGCTTGTTCATCAGAATCATCTTCAGAATCAACACTGGCTTCTGGAGAGTCATCAGGTTTTTCATTTTCAGCTCGTTTTCGTTTGTCATTGTCTTTATTGTCACCAGATTTATCTTTGTCATCATCATCGTCATTTTCATTTGGTTCATCAGCTGTTGCTCGTTTCAAATTTCGTTTTGATGCTCCTTCGTTTAGATCTACTCCAGCTTGTTCATCAGAATCATCTTGAGAATCAACACTGGCTTCTGGAGAGTCATCAGGTTTTTCATTGTCTTTTTCATTGTCACCTCGTTTTCGTTTGTCATTGTCTTTATTGTCACCAGATTTATCTTTGTCATCATCATCGTCATTTTCATCTGGTTCATCAGCTGTTGCTCGTTTCAAATTTCGTTTTGATGCTCCTTCGTTTAGATCTACTCCAGCTTGTTCATCAGAATCATCTTGAGAATCAACACTGGCTTCTGGAGAGTCATCAGGTTTTTCATTTTCAGCTCGTTTTCGTTTGTCATTGTCTTTATTGTCACCAGATTTATCTTTGTCATCATCATCGTCATTTTCATCTGGTTCATCAGCTGTTGCTCGTTTCAAATTTCGTTTTGATGCTCCTTCGTTTAGATCTACTCCAGCTTGTTCATCAGAATCATCTTGAGAATCAACATTGGCTTCTGGAGAGTCATCAGGCTTTCCATTGTCTTTTTCATTGTCACCTCGTTTTCGTTTGTCATTTTCTTTATTGTCATCAGATTTATCTTTGTCATCATCATCGTCATTTTCATCTGGTTCATCAGCTGTGGCTCGTTTCAAATTTCTTTTTGATGCTCCTTCGTTTAGATCTACTCCAGCTTGTTCATCAGAATCATCTTGAGAATCAACACTGGCTTCTGGAGAGTCATCAGGTTTTTCATTTTCAGCTCGTTTTCGTTTGTCATTGTCTTTATTGTCACCAGATTTATCTTTGTCATCATCATCGTCATTTTCATTTGGTTCATCAGCTGTTGCTCGTTTCAAATTTCGTTTTGATGCTCCTTCGTTTAGATCTACTCCAGCTTGTTCATCAGAATCATCTTCAGAATCAACACTGGCTTCTGGAGAGTCATCAGGTTTTTCATTTTCAGCTCGTTTTCGTTTGTCATTGTCTTTATTGTCACCAGATTTATCTTTGTCATCATCATCGTCATTTTCATTTGGTTCATCAGCTGTTGCTCGTTTCAAATTTCGTTTTGATGCTCCTTCGTTTAGATCTACTCCAGCTTGTTCATCAGAATCATCTTGAGAATCAACACTGGCTTCTGGAGAGTCATCAGGTTTTCATTGTCTTTTTCATTGTCACCTCGTTTTCGTTTGTCATTGTCTTTATTGTCACCAGATTTATCTTTGTCATCATCATCGTCATTTTCATCTGGTTCATCAGCTGTTGCTCGTTTCAAATTTCGTTTTGATGCTCCTTCGTTTAGATCTACTCCAGCTTGTTCATCAGAATCATCTTGAGAATCAACATTGGCTTCTGTAGAGTCATCAGGTTTTTCATTTTCAGCTCGTTTTCGTTTGTCATTGTCTTTATTGTCACCAGATTTATCTTTGTCATCATCATCGTCATTTTCATCTGGTTCATCAGCTGTTGCTCGTTTCAAATTTCGTTTTGATGCTCCTTCGTTTAGATCTACTCCAGCTTGTTCATCAGAATCATCTTGAGAATCAACATTGGCTTCTGGAGAGTCATCAGGCTTTCCATTGTCTTTTTCATTGTCACCTCGTTTTCGTTTGTCATTTTCTTTATTGTCATCAGATTTATCTTTGTCATCATCATCGTCATTTTCATCTGGTTCATCAGCTGTGGCTCGTTTCAAATTTCTTTTTGATGCTCCTTCGTTTAGATCTACTCCAGCTTGTTCATCAGAATCATCTTGAGAATCAACACTGGCTTCTGGAGAGTCATCAGGTTTTTCATTTTCAGCTCGTTTTCGTTTGTCATTGTCTTTATTGTCACCAGATTTATCTTTGTCATCATCATCGTCATTTTCATTTGGTTCATCAGCTGTTGCTCGTTTCAAATTTCGTTTTGATGCTCCTTCGTTTAGATCTACTCCAGCTTGTTCATCAGAATCATCTTCAGAATCAACACTGGCTTCTGGAGAGTCATCAGGTTTTTCATTTCAGCTCGTTTTCGTTTGTCATTGTCTTTATTGTCACCAGATTTATCTTTGTCATCATCATCGTCATTTTCATCTGGTTCATCAGCTGTTGCTCGTTTCAAATTTCGTTTTGATGCTCCTTCGTTTAGATCTACTCCAGCTTGTTCATCAGAATCATCTTGAGAATCAACATTGGCTTCTGGAGAGTCATCAGGCTTTCCATTGTCTTTTTCATTGTCACCTCGTTTTCGTTTGTCATTTTCTTTATTGTCATCAGATTTATCTTTGTCATCATCATCGTCATTTTCATCTGGTTCATCAGCTGTGGCTCGTTTCAAATTTCTTTTTGATGCTCCTTCGTTTAGATCTACTCCAGCTTGTTCATCAGAATCATCTTGAGAATCAACACTGGCTTCTGGAGAGTCATCAGGTTTTTCATTTTCAGCTCGTTTTCGTTTGTCATTGTCTTTATTGTCACCAGATTTATCTTTGTCATCATCATCGTCATTTTCATTTGGTTCATCAGCTGTTGCTCGTTTCAAATTTCGTTTTGATGCTCCTTCGTTTAGATCTACTCCAGCTTGTTCATCAGAATCATCTTCAGAATCAACACTGGCTTCTGGAGAGTCATCAGGTTTTTCATTTTCAGCTCGTTTTCGTTTGTCATTGTCTTTATTGTCACCAGATTTATCTTTGTCATCATCATCGTCATTTTCATTTGGTTCATCAGCTGTTGCTCGTTTCAAATTTCGTTTTGATGCTCCTTCGTTTAGATCTACTCCAGCTTGTTCATCAGAATCATCTTGAGAATCAACACTGGCTTCTGGAGAGTCATCAGGTTTTTCATTGTCTTTTTCATTGTCACCTCGTTTTCGTTTGTCATTGTCTTTATTGTCACCAGATTTATCTTTGTCATCATCATCGTCATTTTCATCTGGTTCATCAGCTGTTGCTCGTTTCAAATTTCGTTTTGATGCTCCTTCGTTTAGATCTACTCCAGCTTGTTCATCAGAATCATCTTGAGAATCAACATTGGCTTCTGTAGAGTCATCAGGTTTTTCATTTTCAGCTCGTTTTCGTTTGTCATTGTCTTTATTGTCACCAGATTTATCTTTGTCATCATCATCGTCATTTTCATCTGGTTCATCAGCTGTTGCTCGTTTCAAATTTCGTTTTGATGCTCCTTCGTTTAGATCTACTCCAGCTTGTTCATCAGAATCATCTTGAGAATCAACATTGGCTTCTGGAGAGTCATCAGGCTTTCCATTGTCTTTTTCATTGTCACCTCGTTTTCGTTTGTCATTTTCTTTATTGTCATCAGATTTATCTTTGTCATCATCATCGTCATTTTCATCTGGTTCATCAGCTGTGGCTCGTTTCAAATTTCTTTTTGATGCTCCTTCGTTTAGATCTACTCCAGCTTGTTCATCAGAATCATCTTGAGAATCAACACTGGCTTCTGGAGAGTCATCAGGTTTTTCATTTTCAGCTCGTTTTCGTTTGTCATTGTCTTTATTGTCACCAGATTTATCTTTGTCATCATCATCGTCATTTTCATTTGGTTCATCAGCTGTTGCTCGTTTCAAATTTCGTTTTGATGCTCCTTCGTTTAGATCTACTCCAGCTTGTTCATCAGAATCATCTTCAGAATCAACACTGGCTTCTGGAGAGTCATCAGGTTTTTCATTTTCAGCTCGTTTTCGTTTGTCATTGTCTTTATTGTCACCAGATTTATCTTTGTCATCATCATCGTCATTTTCATTTGGTTCATCAGCTGTTGCTCGTTTCAAATTTCGTTTTGATGCTCCTTCGTTTAGATCTACTCCAGCTTGTTCATCAGAATCATCTTGAGAATCAACACTGGCTTCTGGAGAGTCATCAGGTTTTTCATTGTCTTTTTCATTGTCACCTCGTTTTCGTTTGTCATTGTCTTTATTGTCACCAGATTTATCTTTGTCATCATCATCGTCATTTTCATCTGGTTCATCAGCTGTGGCTCGTTTCAAATTTCGTTTTGATGCTCCTTCGTTTAGATCTACTCCAGCTTGTTCATCAGAATCATCTTGAGAATCAACACTGGCTTCTGGAGAGTCATCAGGTTTTTCATTGTCTTTTTCATTGTCACCTCGTTTTCGTTTGTCATTGTCTTTATTGTCACCAGATTTATCTTTGTCATCATCATCGTCATTTTCATCTGGTTCATCAGCTGTTGCTCGTTTCAAATTTCGTTTTGATGCTCCTTCGTTTAGATCTACTCCAGCTTGTTCATCAGAATCATCTTGAGAATCAACATTGGCTTCTGTAGAGTCATCAGGTTTTTCATTTTCAGCTCGTTTTCGTTTGTCATTGTCTTTATTGTCACCAGATTTATCTTTGTCATCATCATCGTCATTTTCATCTGGTTCATCAGCTGTTGCTCGTTTCAAATTTCGTTTTGATGCTCCTTCGTTTAGATCTACTCCAGCTTGTTCATCAGAATCATCTTGAGAATCAACACTGGCTTCTGGAGAGTCATCAGGTTTTTCATTGTCTTTTTCATTGTCACCTCGTTTTCGTTTGTCATTGTCTTTATTGTCACCAGATTTATCTTTGTCATCATCATCGTCATTTTCATCTGGTTCATCAGCTGTGGCTCGTTTCAAATTTCGTTTTGATGCTCCTTCGTTTAGATCTACTCCAGCTTGTTCATCAGAATCATCTTGAGAATCAACATTGGCTTCTGGAGAGTCATCAGGTTTTTCATTGTCTTTTTCATTGTCACCTCGTTTTCGTTTGTCATTGTCTTTATTGTCACCAGATTTATCTTTGTCATCATCATCGTCATTTTCATCTGGTTCATCAGCTGTGGCTCGTTTCAAATTTCGTTTTGATGCTCCTTCGTTTAGATCTACTCCAGCTTGTTCATCAAAATCATCTTGAGAATCAACATTGGCTTCTGGGGAGTCATCAGGTTTTTCATTGTCTTTTTCATTGTCACCTCGTTTTCGTTTGTCATTGTCTTTATTGTCATCAGATTTATCTTTGTCATCATTATCGT
>CAUHTR010005340.1:0-13135 GCA_959609185.1 Schmidtea polychroa | reverse complement strand
AATTCATAGAACAAATGTCGCATGCAGTTGATGATAGATTTTCTATTTAACCTATTACCTCTTAGATTTTTAAAATTAATATTTTTTGCAAAATTACATTATTATTGATGAGTTATATAGTATGTATGATTCGCAACTTATTTTTACATTATAAAATCGATCCTCAATTTGGGAGTTATTATCTACCGACACCAAGTGTCCAGTGATGTTAGCTTTTAACATTAGAACTGTAATATATACTAATCCCCATTTGAGTATGACGTAACTAATGGGTGAATTGCCTATTTGTTTAAAAGTTATGTTTGTAAAAAGCCTACTCATTTTAACAGCGCTGATATTATAAATGTTTAATGTTTTTAATTTTATTTTTCGTGTCTTCATACTAAGAAATTGTTATATTAGATCTAAATATTTATTTGTGAACATTCGTGCATCGTGATCAATTGCTATAAAATATAAAGTATTTAATCTGTCTCAAGACATAGATGATCTTTAAATTCTTAATAATCTTTAAATGATAGAAGTAATATCCTAATGGGAAGTATTAACAATATGTCCAGAGATAGATACAAACTTGAAAATGAAGTTTGTTTTCTGCATCACTGAAGCAGGAAATACGTATTTAATACTAAAAGATAATAAAATGTATTATGTAACTTTGCTTGTTTACCACAAAAAAAGTAGTGAGCAGCAATTATTTTCTAGGGAAGTTGGGTACACCAGATAGTCGTGCTGTTGCGAGCTACTAACTACTTACTATCACTGATGCATGAAATACGTATTTAATACAGATGCGTCACCGACAATAGTTTCCATAAAACAAACAAAAAAACGGACCCGTCATGAGGTGGATTATTGCGACCTTTAGGCCAGACAATGTTCTTTTTATATATTAATTTTAATTATTTTCTTTTTTTTTCTTTTTCCATATTCTATTCAAATTATAACTACTTACCTAAGAATAAAGTATAACTAAGGAAGTATACATTGTTTTTCAGAGTTCGGAGTAAGATTGAATAATAATAGTCAACACAGCAGTTTTTTTGTAAAAATGAATGTAAGAATTTTTAAGAATATAATTTTTAATTTATTTCTCAAAGTTTATATTTCAATTTATTAATATAAGAAGCGGTTATCATTTATCAAAAAAAATTATCAGAAAGATCAAGCTAAAAATTTAAATAATTATATTTTTACATTACCTTTTCATTTTAAAGTACTTTACAAATAATACTAATTGCAACACGTGAATATTCACAGATGTAAAATTATTCGCCTATTAATGGTCCAAATTGGACAAATTATGCATCATTCGGTAGAAGAAAGTCGATTTTCAGATACCATTAACATAAAAATGCCTTGTTGTCGATCAAAATCGAAAGCTATAATAAAATTTGCCATTTGGTGATTTTAATTAAGCGTTAATTAATCCCTCATTCGCATATATAGATAGAGAATAATGTATTTAGATATTTTAAATCAATAAAATTTTGTAAAATCAAAATTAGTTGAATAATAGAATGATAAAAAAATTTATTTTGAAATCGGTTTAAGTTCAATTTTAAGAGTTTCAAACATATGTAAAGAAAGTTTTTTACTCACTTTTTCAAATCTAAGTTACCCTTAAATCTTGACCCTTAAACCACCAACTAACACAGTACACCCCAGTTTCATCATAAAATGACTTTAAATCGACCAAACCCATTCTGACTTCACAGTCCTTATTAAATCAAACTTACCCTTTGATTTTTACAACAACCATTTTCAACATTTAATTGACTCTAAATCAAGATTGTCCTTAAATTTTGACCCTTTAACCCTATCAATTTTCTTTCGTTTTCGCGGAATCACTCCGGAAAGTTTTATTATTCCTTTTATTATCCACTTATATTATAATCCTCCTTTTTGACATATTTGTCGATCAAAAAGGAAGTGAATTTATTTATAGCAATTTAAAAAGAGAAAATTTCATATTAATGAACTTTCATAGTAATTTATTTGAAAAAATTGCAACAATGAAATTAAAAATAAAGTTTTACATAAAATTGTTTTTATTTAGGGAAAAATAGCAAAGAAATTTTTTATTAAAATTAAATATATATAAGTACTTAATAAAAAAAATATTAATCCCAAAAAAATATTTAATTCAAAAATAACATCAATTTATGTATCAATGGGAAAAATGACTTTGCATTTGGTGGAAGATTTGTTAACGATAATCTTACAATCGATGTCAAATTTAATCTATTCCGTTGTCAACTATAGATAGGATATTTCCTTTATTTGTGAAATTGAATGGATCCCACAATGTATTTGTTCTCGGATCATGGCAAATATTCCTCAAATTTGATTAATGTTTTTAAATGATTAACTACAATTATAATTAATTTATTGGAATTGTAATATTGGTTTCTATTTTTAGCTTCAATCATTTGATCCGTTAAGCGGCTAAACATATCGAAGTGGTTGTTTTCAACTCTCTGAATCCATAATTTAATTTTTTTCTTTTGTCCTTCTATTTTATTGTAACTATCAACAATTGTCTTGTATGTTCCTTATAGTGATAAGTTCAATTCGTTCAACAGTTGAAATATATCTGTCCACTCTATGTCCTTGAAGGACTGAATTATGCTTTAAAGGTATTTCAAAACAGAGGCTGCTGCTGTACAAAAAGTTGAGAAAGAAAAAAAAATTTTTGATAGGTTTTGGAATTTTGATGATTTTTGATAACTTTAGGAAGCTACTGAACGCATTACTGTCAAAAGAAGACGGCTAATAATGTTAATAATAATAATAATAATAATAATAATAATAATAATAATAATAATAATAATAATAATAATAATAATAATAATAATAATAATAATATTAATAATAATGATAATAATCATATAAATACTAAATTAAATGTCCAATAATATTGAATCTTGTTAACATTTAAAATAAATTTTAATAAATATTTTGATAATTTTATAATATTTATTCTGAGAAAATTGTAAATATTATCACAAATCATCATTTCTAGTAATTGCTGAGTTCCGTATTAATATTGGAATGAAGGAAATAGCGAAATAATTGACGTACCGATATTGAAAAATTTTAATTATCAAATAAACTCTGTTGTTTAATTTTGTTTACAAACTCTTTTAATTATTGCTTAGAGTTTTTTTTACATAAATATATTTTACACATCTTGTTTAATGTCCGAAAAGTGCGTTATATAAAGCATTATACAATGTTTAGAAAGATTCAAATAAATGGAAAAAAATTAAAATAGATTAATTCTTACTTATTATCTGGACATTGACCTCTGCCACAAGAATTACTTGATTGTTTTCTTTTGTTTGATACAATAGCGACTGGTATGCCTTCACATTTGAGTATTTTCTAACAAGTTATCTTATTTGTATGCGAAATTCGACACATTTTTGTTTTAATTGTCTCATATTCTTTTGAATTTCTGAATATCTGATGAAAATCCCTTTATTAACAGCATCAAGCTTTATTATAACTTCTTTGATTTCTTCAATCTTCTTCGTATCTGAGATTTTTTCTCTCTTTATTTCTTATTATTTGACACGTTATACAAAAAATATGCAGTCATTTTCCTTTTTTCCAAAGTTGTCTCATTAATTTACAAAAAACCTTCGATCAAAGATGGTGGTTTTTAAAAATGTTTCTATCAATTTCTGGAATTATTTCGTAGATTGATAATATTTATTTTTTGATTAAGCTTTTCAACATCATATTTTAATGGAGTTCTTCTAATCCACAAAGATCAAAGTACCAGCTGCAGTTCGTTATGAATGTTTCGACATCATCGTCAACTTGGCACATTGGTAGAATCAAACTGCGATCTTCAGCCTTGTAAAATCCGTGATAGTAAAGGACACGATGAAGTTTGTTGATGAATTATTTATTCAAATCCAAAACCCACCGTTGTCCTAATTAATAAAACAACACGAAAAATTTAAGCATAATAATATTTACGTCATCAATAATAATTTTCATACATGTTTTTTTATTTAATATATCATTTACTTATTTACTGTCATCACAATAACTTTGTATGCTCATAAAATGCTTTAACATATGTTCTAATTCATATTTATTTGAATTCAACAACAAATTTCATAAAAAATATAGTGTAAATAGTAAATTCTCCAGGTATGTGAGTTATATTGTTGACTCCGCTGGGTCTTGAGGAAGGACTACAACCATATTCGATAGCTGCATATTAATAATCGCATAGATATAATAATCAAGAACTCGTTTTGATCGAGAAATACTAATTAAAGAAAATCTACAATTAAAATATTAACAATTATTTAAATATATTCAAAAAGGCAGTGCCGAAAATTTGTGAATATCAAAAAAACATCGATATATTTATTGGTTAATTTCCCATTAAATACAATGTCAATTGAAAAGAAATCAGAGAAGAAAAAAAATACGAAAGAATTTATAAAAATAATTTTTATTCAACAAAGTTTTATATTTTCCTTCTTTAATTTTCCTTTAAAGCAGTGGTTCCTAACCTTTATAATACTGCTACCCCTGTAACCTGTTAGGAAATCAAATTTTACCCCAATTTTAAAATGTTATAAAAACACTCACTGCAAGCAAATTCTAATGTTTATTAATTACAAAGTTGTCATTGCCCAGCAGTTAGTCAGAACGTATACAACTTGTTTGAATCTCAAACTGCCATACGGCACGGTAGGCTGAGGCAAATGCGATAATGCGCCGGATCGTGTGCACGCCCGCTCTCAGTTCGGACAGGTTTATACATGGCGAGTATTTGTTTCGATCGCGGCGGATTCCGCATGCGTGATGCGCCGTGACTCAGGATTCAGCCTTCGGTTAACAAATTGTTCTCTGTTACCCCTGAAGAATAGCGTGTTTACCAGCGGGGGGTAATTACCCCCTGGTTCGGAACCCCTGCTTTAAAGTATATTTATCATTTTTATGTAAGATTAAGTTCTTATTTATTCTATTATTTTGGGAACGCTGATCTTTTTAAACATTTTTCGTAAATTTATAATGCATTTTAAATCATTTTTTAGAAAGCAGATTTTGGTTGAACCCGCAATAATGTGTAATAAGTATAAAATCTTTTTTTAAAGTTGATTTTCATAAATTTCCTCATCCAATAAAGACAAAAAATTGAATGTTCATATTTTATTTCCAGTAATATCAAGGAAAATTTTTTGTTTATTTACTGAAAGTTCAATGTCCATTTTGATTCAATAAATATAATTCAATTGATGTGTTAATTTTTGGATCAAGAATATATTTTAGATTTCGTCGGAGGTTGTTGACAAGAACCTTTAAACTGCTGAGAATTTAAAGCACTTTCATTGAATTTCCGTTTATATTAGTAAACTGTCATTTTTTCAGTATATTTTGGGTTCTCTATGAAAAATCTTATTTTTATTTGGACTTTACTATGGCGCTCCATTCTAACCAAGTAAGAACTTCAATAATTTTTATTATAAATTGACTTGTAGTTGGATAATATTTTCTTTTTATAAATTGAATTTGAAATTAAATGGAAAAATATTATTTTTATGATTTATTTATTTGTTTTATTAATTATCAAATAATATTTTTGCAATTAAATTAAATTGAAATGAATGAACTGAAATGAAATAAATTTCAGTAATTAAAAAACTGAAAAAAAGTTGTGTAAGTTAAAACTTTATTTTTAATTTAATTTAATTTTATTTATGAAAACTTGAAGAAATTTAGTCGTGACAACTTTAACCAAAGAGTTCTATGATTCTATTCCAGGCCAATTAATTGTTGAAAGTGATATGATTATTATTTATTGTTTAAATTAATGAACTAAACTACTAGATGATTCCGGGTCTGTTTTAAATTTATCCATAGCTATTCAAAATATCAATTATTACAATGATAAGGTAAAAGTTTTTGTATTTTATTTATAAACTTTATTATAAACCTTTATTATTAAATTATCAATATTAAATACTTGCAGTGAGACTTCAAAGTTATAAATATGAAAACAATCAACAATTTTTACTGTAATGAAAATTAAAAAATATATTAAATTTTATAAAAAATTAAAACGCATTTAAANTTGTCAACACTCTTTGGATATCTCTCTTTACTGACAGGTCTTATGTCCATAACGCCTAGACATGTATTCTCTAATAATTGTAAAAATATTTTGCAGCTGTGGGATTAATTATATCTTCTAGAAGAGATTAAAGTTTAATCATTAAACCCTTTACTGAAATAAAATTTTATTCTGGAATGTGAAATAAAATTAGTTTGGTGTATGATGTTGGGCAGAAAGTAGCCTAGGGAAAGAGGGATACATTTGTGCTGGTTTGGCGCGATAAGAGAATCGTAACAATGTTCTTGTACTTTTTTTCTAGAATATATTTCAATTTGCCTACTGAAATAAAAATCCCAATTCTTTAAGTTTTAATATTCTATACAATTTATTACGTTGAGTTCTTTCTCACTGAAAAACTTCTAACAAAATCGATTTTTTATCTTTTTTTCAAAACTCATCCGAGATTAATAATTCTTCATATTTTCTACAAATGCTCCTATATTTAAAAAGCCATTTTTCTCATATTTACCAAGATTTGAAATTCTCAATTAGAATTAAATTAAATAAGCATATATAGATAGATCCAGCCCAACAGGAATCCTCGAGTCTCACAGACTTTTTTTGACAACACCCCATAAATTTTTTAAAATTTTGTTTTAATCAGTAATTAACAAATATTTAAAATTTTTGTTTTAATCGACGATTGTGTATTATTTTTAATTCTTTTAAAATCATCGATTATGTAGTGTTTTAATTTTGTTTAAAATCATCAATTACATAATACTAAAAAAAAACTAAATCGCTGATTACAAAATCAATTTTATTTTTTTATAAGAATTTCATAGACTCTATTGCTTGAAATTAAATTCTCTATTTAATGAGACTTTGACTTTTATGGGGAGGGTTGCAATATAACGATTCCTGTTGGGCTGGAACCCACCCATATATCTACCATCTAATCTTTAAACGCGATTACCTGCCCGATTGACCGGTTTTATCTCAATTTTAATGAAACTATGTATATGTAGAATTTAATTCCCTATATGATGATTTGATTCTACATTTTATATTTCGTTTAGTGTGTTCTACACATATGTTTTCTTGAATTTATACAATTTAATCAAATAATTAAATTTATTTAAATGCAAGTTCTATTAATTTACTACACATATTCAAATAATGATTGAATTAATTTTCATTTATATATAACACGAACTTCATTTCTACGATATATTTTTACAGGTACTCCGTTATTATCAGGGAAGAAAAAAATGTTTCTTCTCAGTTATACCAAATTTCAGTGGTGCCCCGAGACCCAAACATAATATAAAATGTATAATCGTCTCAAAAATATGAAATCCATCACTCGATGCCGGGTGATGGAAACTTTTCTCATATAAAGAACCATTTTATAAACATCTTAATAGGTAAATGTTAAATTAATAAGAAAAATCTACAAAAGCCAAATATTTGATTATTTTTTAACTTGTCTCTGTAAACTTTATCAGGTCATTATGTTATTCAAGTAATGTTGATAAAATTGTCAGGCGATAATTACAATGGAAACGGCAACTAGATGGCTTCAGTCCGATACTTCTTTGGATTCTAACCAATTAATGAAATCTCTCAAAAAGGTTTATTTAGATTCCAACTTGAAGTGGCATCCAAAAATAGGCTTCACTAACGTTATGAATCAAATTGACTTGAAAAATAGTTTTTATGTTGAAATTTTGCATGACAGAGAAATCTGGTTTGAATATCAACTATTGTAAGTTTTTATATTTTGAATTTATTATTAATAATATATTAACTACTTACTATTATCATTATATATTATATGTAAAAATAGTTTTTAAATTTTAGATATTTAAAAATGATATTTAAAATATATTAGCGATGAATACGAAGCGAAAGTGTTAATAAAATTAATTAATTAATTTTCGATTTATAATATTTCCTACAAATTATTATTATTATTATTATTATTATTATTATTATTATTATTATTATTATTATTATTATTATTATTATTATTATTATTATTGACAAAAACTATCTTATAGTCGAAATTTTTTCATTAAATGCATTATTCGCAGCAAAAAGCTTAAATTATCACTTTATTGTTTTCAATAATAAATGCTGCTACCAAGAAATCATCACTTTATATTATTATTATTATTATTATTATTATTATTATTATTATTATTATTATTATTATTATCATTATTATTATTATTATTATTATTATTATTATTATTATTATTATTATTATTATTATTATTATTATTATTATTATTATTATTATTATTATTAATAGTAGTATTGACTGTATGATTAAATAATGAGATTTAATTATCGGAGTAGTATAACGATACACGAATCCAACTACTCCATAGTGTTATAATCACGCCTGGGGGTCTTCGAATTCGGTTGAACAGATTGATTCTGGGTTTATTTTTAATAGTGGGCATTTTAACTGTCGAGACTTAACAACCATTGAGCGGTTATGACGCAGTTATGGAGCAGTTAAGTCTTTTATTTTTTTCTTTATAAAATTTTACAGATTTAATCATATATGAAGCTGCATCTTGTTATATAAAGAACAAATTTTTGAAAATTAATACGAAGCTTTTCAAAAATCATCTCGGTATAAAAAATAATAGAATATGCGTTTGGTGTTTGATTTAATTCCACAGTATCAACGAGATATACCGTATTTTTCGGACCATAAGACGCATCGTGTTATAAGGCGCAATATCATTGATCGACTGCTAACGGTTGTATTTTTCATACATAAGGCGCACACATTAAATGACACAAAACCTTTAGTCAACATTTTGATTGTAAATTATTTTTAATTAATTTGCAGGTTTTTAAGGATTTTTATGACATATTATGAATTTATTTAGAATTATTTCGATATAGTATTCCTATACTATAATTTTATCGATTTTGTTTAGAATTATAGAAACTTATATTTTGGATTTAGATGTAAAATCGGTTCTAGGCCAGAAAGCCAGAAAGCACAATCATACATTAGGCGCACTGACGATTTTTGAGAAAATGAAAGTATTTTTAGTACGCCTTTTGGTCCGAAAAATACGGTACATGTTCAGCTTTAAAAACATCTCCAATTGTATATTCAGATATTTCTTATTGTTTATTTCACTTTCATCTGATATTGCATATACTTTTTTATTATCTAAATTTTTTCTCGGATAGAACATCCAATTGTCTTCTTGCTGCTGTTTCTGATGCTATTAAGTATTTTAAAATGCTTTAAGAGAGCCTTCATTTTTTGATGCCTCAATTTGTATAACGGGGTATCTGCAGATAAAGATGCTTCATCTATCATTTGAGCTATATCCGGTGATTTGTCTATTAGGATGGTCTGTCTTGTGTTTTGACTTCTTGCATTTAGTTCTATATACTTTTTGGTTTCTAGATGAGAAGCAATGTTTGATTTGGAACTACAATCTTCGTTTGATCATTTTTATTAAGCGTTGATGAAACTACTTGAAAAATTCACTTGAATTCACTTGAAAAAGGTAGTGCCGAAAATTCGTGAGTATCAACAAACATCGATATATTACTGATTTATAGTCTTCAAGCTCTCTTTTTAATCAATTGCATGGATATTTTTATTTATTTAATTTATTTAGGTCAATTATCCATGTACCCTGCCGAAGAATGCAGAGTTTGCGAGTGATAAGAATTATCAAATGTAAATTATTTATACAAAAAAGTAAGTTCCCTTAATTCATGACAAAGTTTGATTATTGAAAAATTAGAATATATTTAATTTTATATTTCAATCTGCATTTCTTAGTAATTTTCATATATTTATTATATATAATTATATTAAATATATAAACATTTTTAGTCAGTTTTTTTTTGAAATCTTTCATTTATTTAAGCTATATTTATGATTTTGGAGATTGTTTTCAAAAACAGATATAATTCCGAATAATTACAAAACATTGTCCGTCGAGGGCATTTTTTATTTATTAAATTTACACCGTGTTATTTTAAAAAGTTCAAAATTTTGTTATTAATTTTAATACAATAATATTGATAATAATTAATGTTTATGATCTATTTAAAAAATCTGTTACAAATATTTTATTTTTCTTTCTATAATAATAATAAAAATGAGTTAACTACGAATTTTTATATATAAATTTAATAAACTATATTTTAAACTTATTGTATAATTATAGAAATGTTAGTATAATTACTTTTTATTAAATATATTAAAATAAATATAAAATAATACTTTTTATTTTTAAATTAATTTTTATAGTGCTTAAAATTTTTAATGCTTTATAATATTTAAACGAACTTTGTAATTATATATAATTTAAACATTAATTGATATCCTGATGGAGCGCTGTGCTGTAACTGTTGGGGACCATGTGCAGAAAATTGAAAAAGCTTTTTAATTTTATTGAATTCATTTCTATTGTTTTTAATTAAAAAAATAATACAAAAAATTATAAAACAACCTTTCTAGCTCTTTTTTTGGTAAGTTCATCAATCATATCATTGTAACAAATTGTTCGGGCTGTTCCATTTTCAATCGACAGTATTACTAATCCAGAAAGCCTTTTCAGTAACATTGAAGACCTTAGATAATTTTCAATTAATTTTAGTTTTGTAGTATATTTAATATTTGGGTGTATTTATAGCAGGCCTGTCAAACACGCGGCCCGCCGACAAAGGCTCGGTAAAACATAATTCGTGGCTGTGGAACTCGGATTTTTTAAAAATTTTAAACATTAATTTGTTAATTTAGTCAAATTTTAAAACGACATGAATTTGGCATTTTTAACAAATTATTAATACTTATTTTTATACAATTTATCATTCGAATAATTTAAAATATGGCAACTCAGTCGCGTGATTACCCTGCAGCGGTTTTAATTATGGCATCACAATGCAGTCTGTACGTGTCTTGCTTCCTGTCACTGTCTACTCCTGTCAGTCATTGATCGTCAATCGTCACCATCATCTGTGAAAACGCCAAGGGTTGCCACTACGCAGTGGCTCTCTGCTCAGTCTATTTTTAACATTGTGTTTCTTGTTATTTTATTGAAAGATATATCATACACTTAATTCCGAAAGTTAAAAGTCTCTATAATACACGTTGGTGTGTTCATCTTTGGATGACTCACCATTTATGGAATTATTTTCATTTCTATTTCATTTATTCAATTTTATTAATGGTGTAAAATGAGTTTGACAGGCCTGATTTATAGTGTATTATTTGTATATATTTTGTAGTGTATTTATATTTTCCTATATTTGAATTTATTAGCAAAATATTTGTAATGATTTAAACTTAATTATAACCGTTTGATGTTTTCTCAGTCCATCTAATACAGGACTTTTCAAACTTTTTAAACAAGGGACCCCTAATTTTTATTACGCTTAGTTTACGGACCATTTTACTAAAAAATTACTATTTTGTTTGTAAAACCTGATATTAAATGCAATATTAAATGCAATAAAAATCATTAAATAACAGACATACACAAAAATTGAATCAATAGTGTGCATCTTATAATTTGTTTAAGAATATTTAAAATCGATACGGACCCTCATAAAATCGCTCACGGACCCCAGTTTGAAAAGCCCTGATCTAATAGATACTTCAAATGCATTTATTCTTTCCCGTATTAAATATAACCTCGAAACATAGATAATCGAAATAAAGATTATCAATCTGGCACTTTCACGTTGGAAAAAAATAAAAGTTCTTTGAAGATGCCAACAAGGATTAAATCAGATGTTTTATTCCAAATCTAATTTCAAAAAGAGAAAAAGCAGAAAATTTACAATTTAATTGTATTTTAGTTATTAATTACGTAAATCACATCAAAATATGATAAAACTATCCATACATCTTATTGACTTTAACTTCCATTTACTTTATTATTTATTAATCGTTCTCATTGCAGAACTTGGCAAGAAAGCTATTGAATGGAGCAATCCAAAAAAATGTCTCATAATTAAAACCTTTAATCCACACTTAAAAATAATCTTTCGGGAAGGTATAAATATATTTTCATATAATTCTCTTTAATATTTATTTTTACAGAAAGGTTTCTAAAGGTTTCATTTATTCAATTTGCCACTAATGTACCTTATTACCAATTTGGTGTCCATTTATTACTCAACGTTTTAGGGATGTCAGTAGCTATTGTATCTTATCCTAACTGCTATAATAACCAATATGTCATATTTACTTTGTTCCATTTTTTACTCTGGATGTCATTTATTAATTCAGAATCATCTATTGAAATTTCTTTGGTCAATTTATGGATTGGATCTTGTACATTTTGGAGTGGGCTATTAGCATTGTTGATGTCTTATTCGTCTAGAATTTACACTGAACTCGACAAACTCAACTATTGTTCTTTTATAAAAAATCAGGTTATCAAATTTATAATTTGTTTTAATAGAACCATGTTTACTAGTAACAGATCTAGTAGACCTTGCGTATTTTCCTCGCTTATAGAGAAGTTCAAGGAAACAATTAAAGCTTTAAAAATTTAACTTTGTTAAGGAAATTTTAGGAATCTCCAAAAATATAAAATTTCTTACAAAAATTAATGAATTGATAAAAAATACATGAAAATAACAATGAGTTAATATTTTATTTTTTTCTCACCATTGACTTATGTGAAGCGTTTTAATAAATTAATGTTTTTTGCAGCAAAGGCTGATCTTGTCATTTACTTGATTAACATTAAATAGATGCTGCTACAACGAAACCATCATATTATATTGTCTTTTTTGTCATTTATATATGTTTATTAATACATTTAAAATATTGCAAGGATTGTAATATAGTGATGGAAAGCCTTTCCTAACGTTTATAATTAAGCAATTAGTATTTAACTTAATTTTCGTCTAATATAATTATAAAACCTTGACTTGTATTTGACAAAACGTTTTATTTGTTATATTTTTCAACAAAAGGTTTTAATCAAAATTTTAAAATTAAAAAAAAGGGTAAATAACATGATAAAATGTCATGATAGCTTG